>CM068375.1:202027655-202335155 GCA_034769895.1 Magicicada septendecula | reverse complement strand
AGTACGCGTACGCTGTACCATTGAAAACGAAGACAGGGAAAGAAGTGACGAACGCGTTGAAGCCTATACTAGCCGCTAACCGAATGAAGTATTTACAGACAGACAACGGGAAGGAGTATTACAACAGCACAGTACAAGCGTTGCTAAAAAAGTATAATGTGAAACATTACTCAACCTACAGTGAGAAAAAAGCTTCCATAGTGGAACGTTTTAATCGCACACTGAAGACCCACATGTATCGAGCTTTCAGCGAACAAGGACACTACCGCTGGTTGGATCTACTACCTACATTACTGAAATCGTACAACAATACAACACACAGAACCATTGGTATGAAACCTAGTGAAGTGAATGACGCCAACGAACATATAGTGTTGGAACGAATAAGGAAGAACACAGCGCCTAAAATCAGTCCAACGAAACCACCCAAATTTAAAGTCGGTGACCGTGTTCGTATAAGTAAGCACAAAATGACGTTCGCCAAAGGTTATACGCCGAATTGGACTAACGAAATATTCACTGTGGATAAAGTACAATCCACGACCATCCCAGTCACTTATCTGCTAAAAGACCATCTAAACAAAGTGTTGAAAGGTGGTTTTTACGAGCACGAGATTAGTAAGTCCAAAGTCGGCGACGTATACCTAGTGGAAAAGGTGTTACAACGCAAAGGTGACAGAGTGCGTGTTCGTTGGCTTGGTTTCGATGGTAAACACGATGCATGGATACATAAGAAAGATCTAATATAAAAAAGGTGACAGCACGTAATGAAAACAGTATGCTTTCGGTATTCACAAAGATGAAGATTGTACAGCAAGCAAACAAATTACCAATAAAGGATATGGACTTTTTGGCTGGTGACGAAGACAGTGCTAAACGTAAACATGGCCCGCTATTACCGAACAGTATTCGCTGTATCGTTACAGGCCCAAGTTCCTGTGGGAAATCAAATGTGCTATTCAACCTACTGTTTGATGCCAACGGACTACGTTTCCGCAACGTATACGTGTTTTCAAAATCATTATTTCAACCAAAATACAGAATGCTAGAAACAGTGATGAAATCACTCGCTGATGAAGGTTTAGGTTATCATGCATACAGCGAGAACGAAGAAGTCCCGCTACCGAGTGAAATCACTGGTCTCGACTCTGTTATCGTATTCGATGACGTATCGTGTGAAAGACAAAACAATATTCGAAAGTATTTTGCTATGGGGAGACATAGCGGTGTGGACACATTCTATCTATGCCAGACATATAGCCAGATACCGAAACAATTGGTACGTGACAACGCTAACTTGTTGATATTGTTCAAACAAGACGATCTAAATTTACGACATGCATACAATGATCACGTTAACATAGATATGAAATATGATGCTTTCAAAGACGTCTGCATGGAAGCGTGGAAGGATCGTTATGGATTTCTAGTCATAGACAAAGACTCGTCAATAAATGAAGGTAGATATAGAATCGGCTTTGATCGATTCATAATTGTTTCCGGCGAGGTATAAAAGTGGTTGCACTGTAGTAATGTCATCAGTCCTCTTGCTAACACACGATGGCGATGAATAAGGAGGAACGACTTGTGTATGATATAGATACGATAAGTGACAACATAAGGAAAAAATATCATGCATTACAACACGGTATCAGAGAAAGCGACGAGAAGTTTAGAAAAAATTACAAACCGATTCTGGAACCGTTAGAAGCTATTTCACGAAAGTTAAGTGGTGATATAATGGAGGAGGAGGAGGAGGAGGAGGAGGAGGAGGAGGAGGAGAAGAAGCAGCAGATAAAACAAGAAGAGCCTACACAACACGTAATAACAGAAAACGAAGGTGACATGCAGAGTCAACACGTAATAACAGAAAACGAAAGTGACGTGCAGAGTCATAGCGCTTCTCATTTCAGTGACGAGGACGCATGGAACCCTAACACTTCACATTTCAGTGACGATTCATTAGCAAACAAATATGTGCGTTTGTGCGAATCGACGGACTGTAAACGGATTATAGATCGTATGTATGGTGTTCGATACGAAGGCGGTAAATTTATGATAGGTGATTCAAATGTAAAAATCGATGATAACGACAACTTTCATGTCAAAGGAAAAATTTACGAGGGTACGACTGGTCTGTATGAACTTTTGTTTATGAAACTACCGAAAAAATACAATAAGGACGATATGAGGAAATATAAGTCCATACTACTAGCAACCAACGGACACAAACAAAAATATAAACACAATACACGAATAAACAGTAACAGTGGCGTCAAGTACCGACTAGTAATATCTAAATTGTTTGCATCGAGTGTACGAAAACGTACAGGGAGTGGGTATATGGAGATGAAACCGAACACTACAATCGATTACGTGCATTGGGATGATCCTAACGAGTTAGTTAATAGATTGAGACTGTTAATGGCTTCTCAAAATAGTGGACATACTGGTCATAGGAATGAAATCATGTCGATATTGGAGGAATTACGTGAAGCCGGCATTATCATATAAAAGCAGACGCACCGTTCTACAACCACCAGTTCTTCTTCATAAATATGAGTGTAGACAAGTTCGGTAGACACGACAGCGCTGTAAGAGTGCGAAAAGAAACTCATCGAAGTCTGCGTGAGGATATCGGTTTAGGAGTGACTAACGACGGTCACTTTGATGTAAAAAACAAAAAGATACGCAACTTGGGTGATCCTGAAGAGCTGCACGATGTTGTTTCTTTACAGTACGTAAAGGACGCATGCTTACAGTACAAGAACGACGACGCTACCGTAGACGCAAAAGATCATCGAATAATAATGCTAAACGATCCGCTTAAATCAAGAGATGCAGCCACAAAACGATACGTAGACGAGAAGAGTTTGAAAAAAGATCGTGCAGGTAACGTAATCGTTAATGACTGCCGACTAACACGTGTGCAAGCGCCTGTTGACTTCAAAGACGCAGTGAATTTGGAATTTTTACATGCACACACAATCAGTTTGCAAAGCGATGCTTTCTACGCTGCCGGAAGAAAAATTACGAATATAGCGAACGGTGTCAATGACAAAGACGCAGTCACTGTACGACAAATGCACGAATTAAAATTACATATAAAGACCGAATTGTACAAGGTCACTCAGGTATTTCACGCTCATATAATCAATCTAATAAAGTTTGTCTATAAATATCAAGACAGCGCGACACAGCGTTCAGTTCTGGCTGAATATATTGAAGAGGTGGGAAGTTTAATAGACGTTCTCGATACGGAAACGGAAATCAAGGATTGGAGATCTGTTTACAAGAATGCACGTACTTCGTAAGAAAAAAATGGGGCGCGGTGTAATTGGAAAAATACTTAAAAACACTGTGCCCGCTATCGTTTCGTCAGTACCTACTTTGATTAATCGAGCGGTGGACGCATTACCGGTAGAATTACACCTACCCGGCTACCGATTCTGTGGACCCGGAACAAAACTCAAAGAGAGATTGGCACGTGGCGAGCGTGGAATCAACGAGTTGGACGAAGCCTGTCGCGAACACGATATCGCCTACGCAAGGTACACAGACAACAGTCGAAGACGTATAGCTGATCGCGTTCTTGCCGACAAAGCGTGGGAACGAGTGAAAGGTTGGAATTCCGGTGTTAGTGAAAGAGCGTATGCTGCAGCTGTAGCCGCTGCAATGAAAGCGAAATCAGCAGTGGGTGGAGGGGGTTCGCGTAGTGGTTGTAGAAAAAAGAAGAAGGGTTCAGGAATTAAACATCAATCCGTGGGCAAACGCAAAACAGTCTCAAGACATAAACGTAACAATACAAAAATAGCGTCAGGTCTATACCTACGTCCTTACAGACAAAAAAACTAATTTGCATACCAGTGCGTGCATTGTCCGATAGTGATTTGTATGTGTACGCAAAACTTTTGAAAATACCTTATTTCAGAGGTGTTTTTATGCGTAACACTTTACCACGCAGACGACCATGGAAGAATGAGAGTGCAGTTGTTAATCTGGACAGTGCAGAAGGACTCGGTACGCACTGGGTTTGCTACAAGAAGCGAAACAATCGAGTTTACTACTATGATGCGTATGGTAATATGCGACCACCTCTTGAGCTGACACAGTATTTTGGAACCGACACTGCCATTTACTACAATTACGAGCGTGAACAGTCGTCACACACAGTCATCTGTGGGCATTTATGTTTGGACTTCTTAACGCGTGAGTGATCAGTAAGCGACAAGATGTCTTCGCTGTCGGTCACCTTAACAGGTACGAATGCTGCTGCTCTTGTATGTGACTTTTTCCCACCTCTCGAACTAACAAACGGGGAATGGTATGTAGGTCTATTGGACTTTACTACATACAACAGTATACCGAACGTGGTTGAGAGGAAAAACAATGTGTTTCCAGTACTACGAGACGGAACAACGTGGGACTTGATAACTTTACCTACAGGTGCTTATGAAATCGGTGACATAGAAGCCTTCCTCAAAAAGCAGTTAGGAGACTCACAGATTAGTCTACGTCCTAACAATAATACACTGAAATGTGAACTGACTTGTGCACTGGATATTGACTTTCAACAAACAGTGTACGGTATTGGTGATATGTTGGGTTTCAAGGAAAAGCGTCTGCTTGAAGCGAATAAAACTCATACGTCTGACGCTACAGTTAACATTATAAAAGTGAACAGTATATTGATAAGGTGTAATATAGCGCACGGATCATACAAGAACGGTAAAAACGAGCACACTCTGCACTCATTCTATCCGTCAGTCGAGCCAGGATTCAAAATAATTGAATCACCTACAAACGTCATATACCTACCTGTGAATGTGAGTCGTTTGGACAACATAACATTATCTTTACACGACCAGGACGGTGACGTAATAGATTTTCGCGGCGAAGTCATCACTGTGCGTTTACATCTAAAACGACTATAGACATGGGCTTGTACTTTGTTTCTTCGCCACCGCTGCTACCACAGTCGTCGACAATAAAAGAAGAAGAAGAAGAAAGATCGGCTAGGAAACGCATCAGTACTCGTTCGAAACTGAAACGATTAACATCAGTTAACCGCCGTTTTCTGATTTCATTGGGTTTTGTTGTAAACAAGTAACATGGCGAGTGGAATATTATCTGTGGAGCAGCAACAGTTCTTTGAAGACAGTATCACACACTTTTCATTTCATTCACACGCACCGTACGCAACAACAAGAAATGGAAACAATGATGAAATACGTGTGCCAATACAACAACAGGACGTCTTTACACTACCGTCGGAAAGTTTCCTCTACATCGAAGGCAAGTTGGTTAAAAACCCTAGTGTGGCTGCAGATACTGCGTTGAATGTGGAACTGGTGAACAATGCTATAGCATTTCTCTTTGAAGAGATTCGTTACGAGTTGGCCGGTGTGGTAGTGGACCATGCTCGAAACGTCGGTGTTACGTCAACTATTAAAACTTTTCTATCACTCAACAACAACACACGTGACGCAATGAAAAACGCAGGTTGGGTGGCGCCGACCACAAACGTATTAAAAGTGAATGATGACGGGGAATTCAACTTTTGTATTCCACTGAAAATGCTAATGGGATTCGCAGAAGACTATACACGCATCGTGCTGAACGTGAAACAAGAACTTATACTCCTACGCACATCTACCGACATAAACGCTATGGTTTTAACAAGCGGACAAACGACTGCTAATTGTGTTCTTGAACTAGATAAAGTTTACTGGAAAATGCCTTATGTACATGTAGCTAATGCGTACAGATTACCACTGTTACGACTCATAGAGAATGACCACCCGATAACTATGCCTTTTAGGACCTGGGAGTTGCATGAGTATCCTGCCTTACCACAGACTAAAAGGCAGAATTGGATTGTCAAGACCTCGAGTCAGCTAGAAAAACCACGCTTTGTTGTGTTAGCGTTTCAGACAGCAAGAAAGAATGTACTGACGGCACACGCTGATGAATTTGATCATTGTAATGTAATCAATGCGAGACTGTTTCTAAACGACAAGTATTATCCTTACGATAATTTAAACTTGGATATTGGGAAAGACCGTTTTGCATTTTGTACAATATGTACGTCAGTTTTCAAAGTTCGTATTACCACCGTTTAGACGTCAGCCCAGTACTGACACCAGAATTATTCAAATCAAAAGCCCCGCTGCTTGTATTCGATTGTAGCAAACAGGACGATGCGCTTAAGTCTTCAGCAGTTGATGTACGTTTAGAATTTGAATCGTCAATGAATTTTCCTGCACAGACGACTGCCTACTGTATGATACTACATGATACGCTTGTAGAATATACACCATTGTCCAACGCAGTACATAGACGTGTTTAAGTCTTATTTTATACACATTTTGTAAATACTAGTTTTAAATATATATATATTTTTCATATTTGTAACATTATAATATTGGAGCTGTGTGTGTATGTGTGTGTGTGTATTTTTAATTGTAAAACTAGTTTAGATATATTTTAATACGTGTAACAATATAATATTGAGTTGTGTATGTATTTTTAATTGTAAAACTAGTTTAATATAATCTTGGAGCTGTGTATGTATTTTAATAAATGTATATAGTACACACTTTATTATTATTTGTATAACCCACCCACCATAATGTATACTTACTTGCAACAAACATACTAGTGAGCGTTGTCCACACACGTACCCTTAAATGCTAGACGTTGTATGCACACTGAAGGCTCGCACGCTTACAATTCAGCCACACTGACTGCATTATAAACTATTAATTAATTATTTGATACATGAAAAATGAAGACGTCGTTTGACAACAAGAGAGAGAGAGAGCTAAAATTATTTATGAATTTCAACCACCGTTTTCATGTGTGTGTATAATTTTAATTTATTTCGCTATACACCACTGAACCTAGAGAGAGAGAGCTAAAATTATTTATTCATATTTCTAACAAGGATCAATCACACTGACTGCATTAATTAATTATTTAATACATTGAAAATGAAGACGACGTTTGACAACGAGAGGGTTTAATTTATTTCGCTATACACTACTGAACCTATGTGTGTGTGTAAACTGCAACCTTAAAACAGAAGTATTGTACCAGATTGCTAGGCCGTTAACGTATGGATTTGTCATCTGTAACAATACAACAGGTAAGTAGTTCATTGACGCCAAATATATATTTCTAACAAGGATCAATCCCACTGACTGCATTATAAAACTATTAATTAATTATTTAATACATTGAAAAATGAAGACGACGTTTTGACAACGAAAGAGAGATAGTGCTAAAATTATTTATTCATCACACCGACTACTCAATGTACGAGAGGGAGACAGGAGAAAGGGTATGGAACCTTGCATAGTTGAAACGTGTGAGAGTGAGAGAGAGAGAGAGAGAGAGAGAGAGAGAGAGAGAGGACGTTACTATTTGTTGACACAGTTGAAACAAGTGAGAGTGAGAGAGAGAGAGAGAGAGGGGGGGTTAATATTTGTCGAATAAATATAAACTTTCTAATTTCATATACATGCGTGCGGTACTGACCACAGAGAGAGGAGAACAGTTTGAGCATAACGTTTGACAACGAGAGAGAGAGAGAGAGAGAGAGAGAGAGAGAGAGACATACACAACGTGTGAGAGAGAGAGAGAGAGAGAGAGGACGAATAATACAGAGGTTGGTACATCTGATCATATAGATTTAATATACATTATAACACACGACAAATTTGAACTCATGTAAAGGTTGGTACACCTAATCATATATTTTAATATACACTATAATGCCGGTGAGTATAACGTTTGACAACGAGAGAGAGAGAGAGACATACACACCGTGTGTGAGAGAGAGAGAGAGAGAGAGAGAGAGAGAGAGAGAGTAACAATTATGATCATATATAGTTTGAATTTCCCACCACAGAAGAGAAAGAAATGTTGGCAGATCTGCTCTATACACGCACACAATAATTTAAGATTGGTAACCCTGATCATATATTTTAATATATACACTATATACCACATATTTGAATTTCCCTCCCCCCACCGCAGAAAATGTTGACAACCCTGCTCATATAAAATATCTATACACTATAATAATACTACAGAGGTTGGTACACCTGATCATATAGATTTAATATACATTATAATACACGACAAATTTGAACTCATGCAAAGGTTGGTACACCTGATCATATATTTTAATATACACTATAATGCATCGAGTTGGAACCACCCCCCACCCACTGATATGAAATAAAAAAAAAACAACCTTCCACCCAACACCACCCACTAATATGCAAATCAGCTTTCTTAAAAAAATAAAAAAGTATATTCACGGATGCTGGTGGTCCATTGAACCTCATCCCACCAAATCAATTTAATAAAAAAAATAAAAAAATAAAAAAATCAATTTAAAAAAATAAAAAAAATTTATTCACGGATGCTGTGGTCCATCGGGATGCTGCGGGTCCAGGACACAGATCAGCGAAAAAGTCGCGGATGCTGCGGTCCAGATCGCGGATGCTGTGGTCCAGATATGCCCTGGGGGCTGAGTTTGAACTGTCATTTTCCCCCTACTACTTACCACAATGTCCTTTTAGAGTAATATTTACGAAGTCTCTAAGAACACTCCATCTATGAGTGGAACAGGAAAAGAAGGTGAATAGACGTTCTGATGTCCCAAAAAATGTCACTGCCTGAACATTTACATGAGCTGCATAAACTCCAACCAAGTTAAGTGAATAGTTATCACAGGGAACAAACACAGCTATTGGATTGAAATCTAATATTCTCTTTTGAACTCCTGAATGGGTATCAGCCATTGTTGCTTGATTGTCATACGACTGACCTCTGCAATCGCTAAGATTCAATTCATCTCTCTCAGGCTTACTTATAGTAGCTTCTGTGATCCCCTCCGCTGTTTTCACTTCTAAAGGAATAAAATATATAAAGGTTTCCTTGATATCAACAGAATTGCGTATAATTTCAACAAATGTTATAATCTGAGACATTTGTTCTACATGTGGAGCATCTGGTGTGTCAAATATAATACTAAAGTACGTCGCCTTTTTACATGCAGTATGCAGTATATAATTACATGCAGTATAGCCCTATATTTGCGAATTCTTTCTCCTAACAGGCTTATTATTTCATTTTGAATGGTTGGTGAAAGATACGGTATACACCCAGATTTACGAGAGACTGAAACACAAAAGAGATCTCATGACAGAGTCAAATTTAGCCAAGTATTTTTTAGCAAAGCAAGATAGTTTCCGGGATTTAGATCGTTAGTAATTGACTCTCGATGTCTGCTCAGTTACAGATTTTGTTATGCACGAGTTTGCACTGTGGCAGTGACCCTTTCAAGGATTTATTTCCATGACTTAGCTGCTTTACTCATTTGTTCCTAAAGTAGATCATCAATAAGTTCCCCTTTGTTTAAGGAACGTTCCAATTCCTTCCATTCCAAAAATGCAGAGTTTCGCAGGACTGTTTTCATGATCCTGAATACGGGGATTTAACTTTCGCCACGACGAAAACCGATTTTCACTATTGAAATGGCTTCTTTGATAGCTTTTTGGGGGGAAATAAAGTGCAACAAAATCAAAATAGAGAGTTTTTAGTTGGAGAAAAACACATCCAAGTGCGATTTACCTTATCATAATTACGATGCTTGAGTATAAATAGACTAATACTATTTATCACGCCAGGTTTATGACAGTGGACAAACTGGCTGGTTATGCTTCTTTCATGAGAGGAATAGTCATATAAAGGAAACAAGTTGTTTGTAGTTTTATAAACCGAAAATGTTTTCAACTCTATGCTCACTTTGCCGTCCTCCTGGCTATGCCGCCCGGGGCGGCTGCCCTCTTGGCCCCCCCCCCTAGCTACGCCTCTGACTGCCAGCATCAGTTCTTCTTCGCTGACCATCGGGATCTCTGCGGACTCCATCGCTTCACTCTGTTATCCTCATGGGGTAATTCGGTAAAAGCATATATAATATATTTTGGATCCTCTCCGCATCCATTGGCCCTATCGACGCAAGAGCCAACCTTGCGGGTTAGAATTTTATACCCTAGTCCCCAGGAATCCCTGTCCATTTCTTCTCCCAGTGATTTCGAACGAAGTTCCTGTCGCAGTCTAATAGTTTCATGCAAATTATTTTTACTGCCTTATACTCTGCTGTTCTGTTCTGAGGTCAGCTTCCTTCCCTCTTCTCCGTGACCGTTGAGCTTTCCTCCTCAGCTAGGAACATTTATTTCTGAGTGAAGCTATGCCTTTCGTCCAACTGTAGACTGGACGCATATTGCTTCGAGGTATTTTTCTGGGCATAGACTCATCGCACGCTCGTTGTATCAGATCCATCACAGCCTCGACCACTGCCTCTGCACCATTCTGTTTTTCCGGTCTCTGCAGAGTCTCTTCCATCTAGTGTTGACCCTCCTGTAGTACTGAAGACAGGAGTTTTAAATCTACCCTTGCCGTGTTCCACCTACGTGGCCTCTCTGTTCCACTTCCTCCCATCCGCCTTTCCTGACAAATGTTATAAGCTAGATACTGGTTATCACTGGCTATATAATCCTCGATGAAGAGGTACTGCCGTGTCCTTAGTGTCAGATATTCTGATCCTAGAGAAACACGTAAAAATAGTTTACCTATACCCATGTCGCCGAAATGTCGACGATCTCACAGTATTAAATACTACAAGACTCAGCCTGGATGACATCTCAACCATTCGCTTTCCTCTAGAGTCTGGTTAGCCTTAGCCTTAGCGTTGACATCGCCAGCTACAATATTTTCTACTTCCATTTCTTCTATAGCATCCTACACTGTGTTCATCCTAACTCTAAAACTGTCGATTCGACCGTTTGGTCAATGCAACGACTTACAACGTACTGATGTTGCTCTTTATCCATACAAAGCCGTCATCACATTCATGGCTGTCAACATGGACCCGCTGTGAGTCTGGAACCCGTATGCCCGCAGTATCTAGGTTATCTGAATTCCATGTAGGTGTGTCCTTATTCCTATGCTGCTCGCTAATGACATATTATTTTCCAGTATTATATGCATAAGTTTAATACATGGGCCAACCTACTTCTACTCATGTTTCCCTGTAGGACCCTAAGCATTTACCTTTGTTTTACCTTGCTTAATTCCCTTCTAAATATCGGGTATTTACCGGAACCAGAAATATGGTTTATAATAGGTCCTCTCCGCAAGCAGCGTGAGATGTTGATATCTTTGGCCGTATGCTCGCGGCTTCAGCACTTAAAGCAGAGGACTTTTCTTTTTAGACCATTGCATACTTAGCTCGATGCCCTTAACCAACACATCTAAAGCATCCAGTGATGACGACGACTCTTCTGATTTGACAATTGACCCAGCCGATCTTGACATTCAATAGGTGATTGACCTTCTCTTCGTTTAGGTTGACAAATCGTCATCTTAAAGCAATGTTGTTTGCATTTGTTACGAAGATCCTCTGTTCTCCGCCATTGTTAAGCGAAACGGGTGTGAGTGAGCTTCTTACATCATCTTCTTCTATTAGGGAGTCCAGATCCCTTATCTCAATGCTAGCAGAAGGCACTAAGTTCTTGAATGTACCTGAATGACCAATGGCCGATCTAATAGTGTCGTCCAGTTGTGCCCTATTTTCACTATTATTTTTTTAAATTTCCACAAGGATACCTCCTGTCTTTGTTTGTCTGATGGATCTGATATCTACCTTGATGTGCTCTGGTTTGGCGCTGCTTCGTATTACTCGAAGCCACACAGCGTAGAATGTTCTCTATTCCGGTCTCATGAGTAGCGGCTCTGCTTGTGTCCTGTTTGCTAATAATACTTGCCGCTGTTTCCTCTAAGTCTTATTATCAGTAACAATGGCGTCTTCAGTCCTAGTCATTTTCTTATTCTTTCGTCGGACCTCGATCTATTCTGTTGGGAAAAGTCATCATTTTCTCTCATTTCCTACTGTTTCTGATTTTTATCTTTCTTTCCTTTCCCTTTTCCGACTTTGGTGGAACTAATAACAACTGTTACCTTCTTTGTAGGTACCTCCATCTGTATCTATAAATGCATAACTTTGTATAACTTTGCTTGTAGGTTCCACAAATTTTGCTTGGAGGGTCTGTTTAGCTTTCCAGTATTGGCTTGCTTCGATGACCTCCAGCAATTCTTCCAAAGTGGGGTCCAGTTTTAACGTCCGTACTGACATTCGCCTGTCTAAACACAACAGCCATCATCTCTTAGAGAATAGCCTTGTATTTCTGGAGCTCAGCATCCTCTTGAATTTCTGCCTCCTGTATCTATCGCTGAATGAGTTCGACACACTGATGCACTCCTGAGGATCCAATACCCAGATCTGTTTCTTCAAATTTTTGGCATTTTAAAGTGTTAGATTTCGATCAAGCCTCACTGACCACATAATCAAGTAAAAGCAATCAACAAACCAAGAATCCGTGGGGCCTGCCTCCGAAGATGGTAGATTTTCCAGGATAGTTGGGCTGCCAGCTGGCGTATTTCATCCGTTTATTATTTTTCATTGCCCATAGCATGTATTCTTAAATAATAATAAGAAAGTAGCAAAAATAATAAAGATCCAGAGCCCTTGAATACTCTAATATCTTCGGGATCGGAAAACAAAAGAGTTGGTCAAGGGAGACCAACATAACAGATTAAAGAAAATGGACCTCACCCAAAACAGTCTGAAGCAAAGTGAGAGCCCAGCTACGTGTTCCGAGCTTGTCACACCCGGTGAAACCCACAGGGTCACAAGGTGTGAAACCCTGGGGGAAACAATCATCATCATCATCTTCAAGGCTGAAACCAAGAATGGGTTGTTCCGGTCTCAAATAGGCAAATTTTATATCTGGTCACTCCAGCGCTTCCTCGGACGTCCCACACCTCTCCGTCCCCTCGGCCTATAGTTCCATAGTTGTTTGGGGATGCGGTAGTCATCCATTCTGCAAAGACGTTCCCACCAATTCAGTCGATACTGGGTGATCCTGTCAACTATACTAACAATATTCAGTTCCTGCCGTATATCTGTGTTTCTTCTACGATCATGGAGTGTATACCTTGCCACGTGCCTGAGAAATCTCATTTCAGCCGCTTGTATGGGGGAAACAATAATATTTATAATAATAATAATCTTTTTAGAAGAGTAGGTAGGTGGAAAGATTTGTGTCCGGAGGGTGGACACTTCTGGAGTCTGTGAGATTGTAGGATTCCAAAGTGAGGATACATAGGACAGTGGTACGACATATGCGAATGAAACGAGACCGGATACCACTAAAAGGAAACAGAATTTAGAAGCAAATGAAATGCAGACATTCCGTAAGACAACATGAGTCAGAACAGTAGACCATTTCCGTTCGAGGAAATACATTTCCGTTCGTCATGTGAAGAAAACGGAATGTACACATTGACAGAATAACAGAAAACATGCTAGCAAAGACACCAAGAGATAACAAACCTGCAAACAGGAGACTTCCAGGAAGACCTGTAAAATGATGGAGATAATCGTTGGAATAAACAGACTGTGAGTCTAACGAAGAGAATGAAAAGAAAAAAGAGGGAGAAGAAAAAGAAGAAGAAGAAGAAGAAGAAGAAGAAGAAGAAGAAGAAGAAGAAGAAGAAGAAGAAGAAGAAGAAGAAGAAGATTACATTTATTTCGTATTTGTATGGGCTGTGTTACAATTTTATTTTACCTCATAGTAATTACCTCGTAAAATGTCCCGAGCTACACGGCTGTGGTTGATTGCTGTGATAAACGTTTCGGCTGCTCCTGCGGCAGCCATCTTCAGAGGTTAGTACCATCTTGTGTACATATCCCAAAGGTGTGGAAACAACAATCTCTTGACTGGAAACAAAGAACAAAGTCTTCGTAACCTATTCATTTTTTCATCCCGATAAATTTACTATAACTTACTTGGATATTGCAAGATTACACTATAACTGGTTCTGAAACAAACAGCCCAGTTAAATATATGCCATTGTCATTAAAATTATTGTCATTTAACGAAAATAAAGTTCATGTCAACTCTCAAAACAATGTTACACGAAATAATTAAAACAAATGAGAGTACCCTTAGCTTATATCCCCCGACGTAAAACATGAGCCGACGGGACGTTTTGACATCTGTCACAGTTACCAGAACGTTCCCACACATTGACGGTGCTAACCAGATGAATTCTGGTCGGTGACTCTAGTGTCTAACAAAGTAGTTTAGATACTTAGTTGTGTTTGCTCAGCTGACCCAGTATGTGTGTCACTCAAGCAATTAACGCCATTCTTATGCTAAAAACGTGTTCAGCTCGTTAGTTTGGAGGCAGCAGATAATCTTCTTGGAGTTAAATTTTATTTATGATCCTCGATTAAGCATCGCACGCCACCGAAATATAAAATACGTTCGGCGACAGTTTTACGGGCCGGTCGTACATTTGTTACAGTCCGCACATATGGCACAAGGGCAACGGCGCTGCTGCTCGTCTGGAAAAAATAAAACGTGTTCAGATCAAAGTGGTGAATATTACGTCTGAGAATTTTTGGTATTCGTTACAAGTTATTTTATATTTCTGCAGACTGGCTAGTTAAACTGGGTAGCCGTTGCTTTTCTCAATAATGATCGTATCTTTTTCTGTACGTTGAGACGCGTACCCACTTTCAGTCACCATTAATAAATCATCATTATTAATGTTAATTATCTTCTCCAACTTTTATGCAAAAATGTAAACAGTCAAATAATTTGTAACGTGAAGAATAGCATAATTCGCTTTTAAATATGACTTTCCCTTCTTCTGATCAGAACAAAACTGATTGAAAAAATATATAAATTTAAAAAAATTAATAGTCGTGGTCTTGGCCTAAAATTTTAACCATGTACGGGTTCTTATTAATTTACACATTTGAGTTAAAATTCATATGAAAAAGCTTCTAAAAATTTTGTGTCCTAAAATTCTATCCATAATCTTAAGATACTTAGTGTTTATAAAAATAAGTCATATGAAAAACAATGAGTCGTTCAGGAAACAATTACTACAGCTTTGTTCACAAGGTCACAGCAACTGTATTTCCAAACTCTTTCCAAATTATTTTCCAAGATCGTTGAAATTTCGTCGCAAACACGTTTTAACTTCGTTCTAAATTCATACTAATTTCGTACCAATTTCGTTCCCAAGATCGTAATAATTTTATCTGGCTTCGACCAAGTTCCTTCCATCTTTGTTCCTAAGTCAGTTTCAACTTCGTTTGTCCTCAACTTAGGGACAGTTCATGATTATGTACAAGTGTACGTTCATATAGAATTTCAAATTTATGTTTAGTTCACGTATACATTTAAGTTCATATTTTATATTTAGTTCAGGTATACATTTAAGTTCATATTTTATGTTTTATTTCTTATTTTGTGTTCTATTCTAATTAACATGAGTTCAACATTAGCAATCAAAACCGGAAAGAAATAAACCTGATGGGGAAGGTAACACTAGAATAACAATGTTTATCAGGATGCGAAGAAAATTACTACTCAGAAAAGAATAATTTAAGTAACTTAAGAATAATTTAAGAATAATTTAAGAGAAATTTAAGAATAATTTAAGTAATAAATTCATTTTAGATAATGAATTTGTAAATGAGGTTTAGAAATTTCAATGTCTAAACATGAAACGTGTACAGTAAACATGATGAATAAAACTAAAACGAAATTTGGAGAGTTTAGTAATAATCTTAAAATTTGTTCATAATGTGACTATATAATAAAAGTAGAAAATCTTGCTTGAAACTTATGAACGAGGAACCAGCAAACATAACATATTCTGGCTTGGAAGTAATTGGAAATGGGATAGACATAAATTTGAATTTTATTTGTTAATTTTTTATTTACAAATTTTATGTTCATTTGTTTGTAAATTTTATAGTTTTAATATTATATGTTAAAAAATTAAAAATAATAGTTTTAAAATGTATTTGTTATATTAATTTTTAGTAAGCTAACATTAATTTTAATAAGTCCAATGACTTTAATTTTAACAATTGAAAAATGTTTAGGAGTGGCAACGTGGGGAATTCTGATTTTTAAACTTTACTTATTTTGTCTTTAATATTTATCATTTTTTCACTCAGAATGTAACTATTTTATGAAGAAATCTCGTCTGTAATACAATTTTGTAACTATTTATGTGCATGTGTATACACACAAACACACATACGCGCATGCGCATACTTACACACACACACACACACTTATATATGTTGTGTTAGTGTACGTGTACACAGGATAATCCAATAAACAGGATTTTTTGTTTTTGAATAAGTTTTTATTTATCAATAGAAAAATGAACATACTACTGAATTGAAACTCTAAAATTAAAGGCTATATAATTTAACTATACTTCAAAAGCTGCTAGATCCACATTTGTCCTATGGTCTCTTTACGTTTCTCGTCACACCATCTAACATCGCACAGGAATTTCTGCAAACTTTGTTACGAACAATTTGTTTTAGTCTTTCGATGTTTCGTTGAGTGGATCACTAAACTCCATTTCTGATACCTCCACAAGAAAAAATCGAGTCGGGGAAAATCATAAGATTCGAAGAAAACATCTTATCTACATCGCCTGGGCGTGTGACCTGTTTCTCCAATCCTGTTGAAACCAGGTGTTTGGACTGACAACAGCAGTGAAAACGTCGTTAAACATTCGGACGTATCAAATGTTTAGTACGTCAGGAGTCGTCTCCTGAACTGACGACGGGAGAAATATCGTCAGTAGCAGAATCTCATTGCCGCCCTCAAAGACGTTTGGACCGAATGTGCCAGAAGATGCTACTCCACAACGTACAATGACTATAGTACGGGACTTACCATAATAAGCTTCGAGGTTACGCAATAGTAACAGCTCTTCACCGACCCTCGCCATCCAGCGTTGTCGCACGTTACACTTGGTTATGCGTAGGGAAAGGCGGGGAGGGGAGGTCTGTTGCAAACACTGGCAATACCGCAGTGGCCTCGAAGCTTATTATGATAGCCTATGTCTCACATAATAACACTGTGCAATCGTTCCGGATGCACTGCACTGTATACCCATCATAAGCAACGTTACTCCGTTTTCTGGAACAGTACGTTTTGTAACAAATACTCAAGATTTCAACATGGTTTATTATTCCTATTATTCCTATTATCATCATGTCCGAAACGTATCTCCGGTGAGTAAGTACATCTTGTATGTGTACACTTAAATAACTGCAGCATTATTAATAATTATAATTAGGCCTATAATTATAATGATATAGGTACCGTGTGCAAGGGACATATTTTATGCTATATTCGCGGAAGTAGGTAGAGGCAACTGAAACTGGCCAACTTATAGTTATGACAGAGATCGTAGAACAAATCAAATAACTGTAACAAATGGCACTGAAGTCTCTTTTCAGTATTAAGTGCTGTTAAAATTTGAGAATCGCTGCGCTTGTGAAATTTGCAAAATATGTTACAGTGTAGCACGCTGAAACAGCTTACACATGACACATAGGAGGGGTATTTTAATGAAGAGAGAAGATTAAAATAGGAAGTAATAATTCCGTAGTCGCTACCACTATTACGAGTACGCTGCAATAACGCATAACAAAAACAGCGCATTTAACTGGCCGATGAAAAGCTCTTTCATTTGGCAGTGTAGAAATGAATATATAGTTGAAAACACTAGTGCTCAGGGAACGAGGAGACTATAGTTTTGTCTGCCCTACAAAAGATCAACTTCGTATTTCGAAACGTTCACAATTCTCGTTTAAATATCTTAGAACCGTTTTGTTCGTTCTTCCTCGTATTTTTCATAAAAGAGGCTTACTGAATGAATAATCCTTCAGCGTATATGTCTTTCTGCAGCTCCGAAAATACAAAAAATTCTTATTTGTGATAGCAAACTTGGGGTCAAAATTCTAAAATTGTTTCCTTTCTACTTATTTACAGTACATGATGCCTACGAGTTAACAATCTAAGAGCTTTAAATTTTTCACATCTTTTCAGGAATACGGTTGTCACATATTCTCATACCTATTTACATTCCCGTCTATGTCTTGCAAATTCTCCATATGTCTCTTTTCCCGTATAATTTAAAATTAACGCTGCCTTTTTCATTGTATTTTCATACTTCAACTAGCACTCATTGGCAGTTCTATGATTCGTGAAGCTCTAGCAGAGATTTATTTTTGAGCCCCTTATATCGGTGTTAGAAGGAGGCGGTGAGTGAATCACATGCAGTTCAACAATCCCTTTGACTTTGTAATTTCTAGCTACAGCGGGAGGCAGTAAAATTGTTGCAATTCATAAGAAAGTACTGAAATGTACAGTACCTGAACAATAAACCATGCCTACAAAACTGTCCTCGCAATTGTAAAGGTTAGAATGCATCAAATCAGAGGAAAAGTATAGTTTTAGATGGTTTACGGAACTACTAATAGAGCACTGAAAAGAAGACAAGATGAAATTCTGTAAAGTAATGGCTGTTCCGACCATATTATAAATGTTCTGGGTAAATGTTTTTAACTGAGATTATAAATCGTGCACAGACTGCGGAGTTACATGATACCAACTCAGGTATATGATAAGATGAATGAGACAGACAGCATTAGAAATCTCTTCATAAGAACGGAATTCGATATGTTCCGTGAGGGGCATCATTGAAGAGTACTGGAGGTAACAGCTTACGTTAAGGCGTATAATACATTTATATTCAAGATAAATAAAATTCCTTGCGAATTGTAGCTAGGCCGCTGCAGGAAAAACAAAGCCTTTTCTAAGTGTGAAAGCCAGACAAAGTACGTACTATAATTTTGTAAGTTATTTTCAAAACAGATTACTTTTATATAGCGGCTGATGTGATTAGCAAAGCTATACAAGGTTTCATAAATTGAAAAGGTAAAAAGAGAACGCTGATTTTCTTTACCAAGTAACTTAAATCTTTGAAATGAAAAGAGGATGAAAAATATTTTGTTGCCACACCTTCAAGTAACGCTTACTGTGTGTTTTGAAATTACATTCTACATTACGTTACATTACATTATAGACTTACTGAAGAACTAAAACTCTACACTTTTATTTAATTAATGCTGCTTTAGCGGCTATGTGTGTATGTTCCGAAACGCGTTACATAGCTACTAGAAGTCACAAACGAAACTGAAATAAAGTAATATAATAATCAATTTTTTGTGGCTTGGACACTGGAAACATGAATTTTAAAATTGAATCTAGTCAAGTAAAAACAATATTTGAATACCAGAACATTAAAATTAAGTCATTAAAGACGAATCTACACATCAAGTTCAACAAAAAGTTCTTTAAAAACAGCATAATACTAAAACATGCAGTTATTAAGAATGCATCTAAAATTGCTAATAATATAAAAAGACACGTGGAAAGAATGTGAGTAAAAGAAGAATTAAAACATGTATATGCTAAAAAACACAGACTTAAATTCAAAATTATACAAAACACATTTGGAATTAATTAATTGCATCCATTCAAACTGTTTAGACCAAACATTGCATACCGTAGATAACTGTGTCAGACATATATTTTATCACCTCCATCGTAACTGACCTGTTTTTGTACGATTAGGTCATCATAACTGACAGTGGTCCCCCATCACATGTTCTCAGGTTTATAGGAAAAATATTATTCCCAGTAAAAGAATTATTCCAAGTAAAAGAATTATTCCCAGTAAAAGACATGACGTTATCAACAGGCCGTAGTTTTGTACTCTAATCTTCATAAAACATAAAAATAATTCAAAGTAAAGAAAACATCGTTTATGAAGACACATTTTCTGCACACGTCTCTGTCATCATAACAGGACTGTTACCAGTACTTGGTGTTCGTACAGAATATCCAAATATTTCAGTTTGTTACCAAAATGTATTATTTATAAGTCTCAGTCCTATTGCTGTTGGTTTGGTAAGGACTGTGCCTCTTACTAACAAGGCACCTGTGCTGAAACGCATCAAGGGATTACAAGTTATTAAAATATCTGCTCTATAAAGTCCAGAACCCCTCAAGAGCCACGCTGCGCGAATATGAATAGCCATAAGGAACGAGTTGAAGGAGATGTTCTATTTAGATGGACTATCGATAAAATCAGATGCCAAACAGGCGACGGTGAATCGGGTAAGTTTAACGGAGTCTCTCAACAAACACTTGACGAACCACTGATGAATGAAGTTATTACCTGGTCAGAGGTTCAAGAAAAGGAACTTTAAAACAAACAATCATTACTCTCACATGAAGAGCGGTACAAAAGATAGCGGTGCAACAAACTGGAAACGTAAAAGCAACAAAATGTATGTTAATGTCATATTCTAAGGGCAACGTAATTAAGGAATTTAATATGGGTTTTACTTTCGTCAATAACAAATATTTCTCTCGTTCTCTCGTTCAGTCAGTTCGACGGTGACTGAGTCGGATGTTCCCATTGACTTCCTGTATATACTCAGGTCTCATGAAAGAAACGGTGAAACGTTTATGTTAATAAAATAAAACGCGGTTAAACCCAAACGATGCATTGTCTTAATGACAAACGTTCACGAGTGGCACTGAGTTCTGTTCCCGCGTCCAAAATCGAAAAACCAGAATTGCCATACTGACGAAAATCCAGTCGTATGATTTCTACTTATTGAAAATTACAAAGCGTAAGCTATCCTTATCCGACGATCGCTATTTATTTGATAGTTGATACATAGGAGAGTCATTAAGCCTCGTGAAATTAAGACCTCGTTCGGCTTTCTTAATTGGAGGGACCACGATGTGGTAATCTGTGCAGCGTCAGATTCAGTCGTGTACAGAATACGATCTGTTTCACTTTGTAATTACCACTGTTGCCAGTGAAGTAGGAACGAATTTCTTAAACTTCATCTCTTTCAGCGCTCGAGAGGATTGCGTTTTGCAACAGAGCACTAAGATAGCTGAAGTGCTGTTTACGTATCACGATGGGGCGTAACGCCTTCTTGAATAGTTTAGTTGTGTGTGTGTGTGTGTGTGTGTGTGTTTACTAGACCTTGGTATATAATTGACTTTCGCAATCTTACGCTATTGGTTTTGTATTACGTACGTATGCAAGGATTAGGGTCAAGTGGATCTTTTGTTAACGAAATGTAATGTGCGTGTGGCAGACGAAAGAGAACACAACTATCGTGGTACAAAGACGCCTATCGTATTGTTACTAGTGTGTAAGTGTGAGTTGTGTAACTGTTTTACAATGACTATTCGTACGTAAGAAATTTGAATTAATTTTTATTTTGTTTTCATTTCTTACTGCTTTGATACCCATGGTTCGCTACAGTACATGTAATTTCGTAAATTATAATTCTGACTTCATGAAATGAACTTCATGAGTTAGTGAATTTAATTTTTACTTCGAAAGAAATGGACTATATAAATTTAGGGGAACTATTCTATGTTAAGCAGACCCTACAGGAAAACATACGGTACAACACTGTGTTTATCACATCAATGTCCATGTTTATTTTAAATCCCATTTTTAATCACTTTTTTAATCCCGTTTTAATATTTGACAGCTGATCCATTCCGATCATGAACTCTTTAAAATCATATAGCACATTCGTGATATGTCCGTGTCACCACGAATTCTTGTTTGTATTCTGTAAAATATAGAAAAATGAAAAATGAAGAAGGCATTACATCTGGCCACTATTATTATACATAGTCATTATATATAGTTTGCTATGCATAAGGGTCGCATAGAATAAGCAGTCGAGATAGACGTTATTTGTACGACACGGATTTCTTAATGACGCAATTAATTTATCAGACAACCTACTGTGACTTTAAAAAAGTTTACAAAAATAAATAATTTGTCTCTGTTGAACTTCGTAACACGGACTAAAATTTAAATTTTGTACAATGAAGTAAATTGCTATTAAAAAGTTCTTTTTGTCTTATCTAAACTACAAAGTCTTTACTGATGTAACTTGTACAAGTCTTTACACCACGGAAGCTTGTACACAATTACACACAACTTCACACCGCGAACCGATACTGTTAGTGCTCAGAATGGTGTACTATGATTAGGCCCTACACCTTTCCAGTTACCTTGAAGTGTCTATATATTCCTTTAGTATCTTGCACTTCGTGGGTAGCACAGAATCATAACAACTGTTCCAGTAACTCTATAGGATTTTTTAACTTGTGTTCGTCACAACTAGCAGATCAAACGTCTTGGACCAGAGCAGCGTCCACTCGTTATCGATTCCGAAGCGAGAATAACTGTATTTCACAGTCTTATTTTTAAGCTCAATTTCTTGCAATTTGATTGGTTCCTCGGTAACCCCTTCTCATGATCTTATAGATAGCACATTTACCTGTACAAGAACGCTCAGGAAGAGAACAATTCATGTTCAGAAAACATGAAATATTTTATGACCAATATATGGGCTATAAAACGTTTTACTCAAAAAACGCATACATTCACTTACTAATTTTTAAAACCACTACTGTCATCAGGTAGGTCATTTTATTACGACTATTTTGATATAAGTCCTATCTCATAATTTCAAATATTTCGATAGTTATTCAAATTACCGTGTTTTTTAAGAATGTCCCATAAAATACCAACTTTGTCACTACTTAACTTATTGCTACACTGCTGTTGGTGGAGACACCGAAAGGCCTCGTCAAGAACGAAGTATTTAGCAGTGTAGCAATAAGTAGTGACAAAGTTGGTGTTAAGATGGCTGCTAATAAAACCAACAAAACAGGGTCCCATAAAATATTCACATAACCTCGCACACGCACACTACACACGCGGCTAAGTATCATTACGCACCATTTCACTGCACTGACAGTTGCTTTACAAGTCTAAAAATACTTAAAACTAACATTTTTTTGCGACGTTCCATATTCACTACTTTACAGTGCTCAAACCAGTCAAACCAGCAACCTCTACTTATTCATATTTATTTTCTTCCCATGGCATATGGGAATATTCTTCATATGGCAATATTGTTTGCTACATTCCATATGCTATTAGAATATCCATTGCAATAAATAAATAAATATATATATATATATTATAACGAATAGAAATGATTGGGTGTTGTGTAAAATGTGTTTGTGTTGTAATCTGTCGGGCGTTGCCTCCGCGCACTTTTGTTACTTACTCTGTTGACTGGATCCTCTGCAGCGATGTAGTCCTGTAACACAACTTAAAACTATGCTTTTTGTGGGCGCCACTTGGAAACGTTTGTTCCAAGAAAAAATTAAATGTGATTGATAAAATTTTTAAATCTACGAAAAAATTTAAACAAGTCAGTTTAGCTTTGAAAAATCAGTTAAGTTTAATGGTTCTTAAAAAACAACAAACAAATCGTCTGAAGGACTATCATTCATAAAAATTATAAAATTGCAGAGAAAAAAATTTTACAAGTTATTATTATTGACAATTTTTTATATGTCCAATCAAGTATCAGCTAGTATTTCAGATTTTGACTCAGTTGACAAGCATGAGTTTAATACATGAAAAATCTTTAATCTCAGGACGTGACTCCTTTGAACTACCAAGACATATCAATTAGATGCCTTACAAGAAAAAACTAAGTGATTTGAAGGTGTATGTGTGGCGTGTAAAGTACAACTGTGTGATAAATGTAACCAGGTAACAAATGACTTTAATTTTGGTAACTCACGTTCCAATGGTCGTTTATTCTCTCACTGGACACTTCCTTCGGGTAGTTTCTCGATCTCGCCTCTTCGGGTGTACACTGAATCTATTTAAAGTCAATTTTTGCGATCGTTACTTTTTCCGCACTTTTTGTCAAAACGTTTGGCAGTAAAATCTCGTTCAAACGCCGCCACTACGAATCATTTGTTTAGCGTTGATTCAGAAATCTGCCACCGCAGCGCTGATTCCCATGCAGTTTTGAGGAAGGCTTGGTGTATTGTTTTGTTTACGTTCGGGGGAATTATTTGTCACGTTAGTCAGTCAATGCGAACACAGCAGAATTCGTTCTCTATTTAAATGTTGGGACCCTCCTGGGCCGTCGACGTTCTGGCTGCGTGCTTTCTATTAAAATTTGCCGTATCGCTGCTCTATTTCAGCGATACTTTTTGGCGACTCTCGTTGAGGTTAAGTCAGTCGGGTATGTCTATGTACGGGAAAAAGCCTTCCTGCCGTGTCTTGTCGATTTCTCGCCTCTCGGTTTCGCCTTAGCTGCGTTGATCAGTGTTGTGTGAGATGCATCAGTTCTGGAGTTCAATCTTCAAGTGTTTTTTGGTCGAATTTGGTCTCGCTTTTATACTAAATCGGGATGACTGTTTTCGTCGACTTCCGGTATATTTGTGTAAAAATTCTTTCTAGATTGTTCGAGAATAAACGAAATGGAATGTCATAGAACAATTTTCACTTCCGTAGAAGCTTTTAGAACGAATTTCTTATTCTTCATACAATGGATATTTCAAAATTTACACTGGTATTTATCAAACAGTTTCACATTAGTACTTACAATTTGTATGCCATTAATGTATTTAGATTCCTTGTTTTTTACTGAATCTAGCGATACTAAATATGATTGGTATCTAATTAACTTAAGTCTAATAAACATTACAATTTACAACCTTCACCTTGAGTTGTAGTCATTAAAAACTCAATATTTATAACAAAAATTGTTGTGGAGTTATAAAGTTCCCTTCACAAGCTGGACATCTACTACTACTACTCTCCCTACAACAAAACAAACAAATTTTAACATCAATAAAACACAAATAAATACAATTTTATATGGCCTCTGCTCATGGCCTAGGTTCTTGTCAGTTTTCTAATACAATGCTTAGTCTTTTTCCTTAATATATGTATTATTTCACCACTATACACACAGAGTTTATTATTTTGTCTATCTTTTGTGATACCTGGTTACTTTGTACATATATTATATTTATCACAAGATGACATAGCATCATTGATTGGTCTTGAGATGTCATTTTTTATGGTGTGACAAATCTCACTCTAATTAGTTAAATTCTTTTAGAATTGACTTTACTTTCAACTGAGTTTATTTCTTATTAAGGTATACTGATGTATTGTACCTTTCTACCTTATTTTTGTTAGTATTATGTAAGTATTTAGCCAGATATGATTCTTTTTGTACTGGATAATTGGCTTCAGCCATACATGGTATAAGTAAATATTTTGCTGACTTGACTATTACAATGTTAAAGTTGGTCAGGTATATTAGTATAGTTGCTTTATATCATATTACAGCTTTCTAATACAGTTTGGTTGCATTTTGGCAACATTAAATTCATAAATTATACAATATTAGATGCCTATTACATGTTTTTAGTTAACACGGTTTTTGGCTATTTTGACTGCTTTTTATTCATTTGACAGCTTCCTTTATTTAAGATAAATTGTTCACTATTGTCTGCTTGACAATTACATATAGTTTTTATTTGAATCTGATATAATTAATTTTTTCATGAAATCTTGGTGTATGGTCTCAAATCCAACACATTAATATTTTTTGTCATTGCAAATATACAATTTTTATTTTAACTTAAACTCTTTCTAATAATGTATTTAAGTCATTTAATACATTTATTTTATTTACATCACATAATATAATGATGGATCATGTCCATTTATTCACAAAAAATAAAGTGAATAGTAGTTTATTATAGTGAATAGTGAATTAGTAGTTTTTAATACTATATTCATAGTTATAAAACTTAATAATTATTGACTTTATTCTGGTGGATTCTGACATTATTTCTCTCTCTTATAGTGTCTTATGGTTTTTTCACTCTTATTCACTTTAATAATATATATGGGGTTTTGTCTTAGTCATAGTTTGGTCGTTTTTTCAAGTTGATAGAAATAATTATTATACAAAATTACACAATTTTTTGGGACTACTTGGGTTCGATACTGTTCACTTCACTTTCCTCTTATGCTAACTTACTATATAAATGATTTCTTTTATGGAACGTTCTGTGACGTTACAATATACATATAAAGAGAGAGAGAGGGGGAGAGAAAGGAGAGGCTATATATATATAGTACAGATCGTATCATAAAATTGGTTTAAAAAAATGTAATACGTGTAAACGATATCAATTGTCTCGACGCAGAAAAACAGTATTGTGAAAAAACAAAGGAAAGTATGTGATTATAAAGAAGAAAGGGAAGACTCGTTGGATTTACGTCATGCTATCCTACACGTCATCTATACGTCAACACGCTGCCGATTATCGCCGATGGTTTTACGAGTCAAGATGCACGGATTCCAGTGTCAGTAAACTGAGATAGAAAATAATAAACGGAAATCAAGGAGCGATAGTAGCAGGAGGTGGAGCCAATTGACCTCCGTTATTGCCCTCTCCAGATTACTAGCATCCGTATTTGGTGTTTCCAGAACGCAGTAAACGATACTTCTTCCTTTTCTGCAGGCGAAAAGACAATTTAGATTTGCGTCTCCGTTGCGCGCATTAATATAAACGTTTCTCAAGATATTCCTTACTCGGTGTTGGCGCTGTTGCGTGCTCACAACATCGCATCGGTGCCAATCGTAGAAATAACTTTCTTCAAGTGATTTTAATCCAAACACTGTTGACTCATTCAGATTAACTCAAATTCTACATTTCGATGTGATTTTTGTGCGCGTTACTATTAACACACACGCGCTACTTTTGTTCTGTTAGGCTGATTACAGTAAACCTAAAAATTATCAGACTGACTAGAAAATGCTAGATATTTTTCCAATTAGCCTGGTGCATTGCTACTTGACTGCGCCCTTTGCAACAAGCCGGAGTTTCCAATTTGCCTACGCCATCTCCACCCGATGGAGGAGCAGACACAGGGACTCTTATTCAGTGAGGTCCAAAGTTAATAGGCTGCTGCCAAAATATATTTGAGAGTAGCTGTGGGTCTCCTTATTGAATTTTTTATGTCACAGGTAAGTGACAATAGTAGTAAAGGACTCTCGGAACTAGAAAAAAAAACAAAGTAAATTTGCAGCGTAAATCCTGAGAACAGAAAAGTATCAGCAAATGAGTTTACGTTTTATTTGAGATCATACCAGACATGTATGACAAGTCTGAGAAAATCTCGAACACGACAAAGAAAAGACGAATAGCTTTTCTTAGGAGAATAGAACCAGAAAGGACAGTAAACAAGATTAAAGGCAGAAGAATTATGGGTGAAGAATCTAACAGCATAACAAATGTGGACTCAGTGAAGAAGCTATAAGAAACAGAGAATTGTTTAGAAAGAAAATTGCCTAGGTGAAGGGAGAGCATGCCAGAGATGGAAGGTATACTGGCGAAGGAGAATAGAACTTCAGAAGGCGAAGGAAGTTGTGAAATCGGAGTCCATAGATGGCTGAAACGAAAAAAGAACCATTTTGTATATATTTTGCCTAAGTCGACGCTTATTCGTTATTCATAACTTATAGAACGGTGTAGGCCTACATGCTCCAGCGGCTTTTTTACATGTCCCGAATTTTTGTAGTTTATTGTGAAGGTTCACAGAAATATTAAGAGAAATCTTCTGAGGTAAAATAATTTTAATAGATATAAAACATTCCGGGCGTACAGGCCGTGGTCGGTTTCACATCCTCTGCCGAACGCTTTAGCTACTGGTACGCCCAAGGTAGCGACATAAACGGAGGACGAGTCTGTAGATTCCTTACAAAGCTCACAGCAAGCGACAAACAGTTGTTTGCCCGGAATGTTTCACGTCTACTGACTCCTTATTGAAGAACATTTTGTTACAATATGGCACTATGAATTATTAAAAACGCAATTAGCTTTGCATATCATAAATTATTAAAACACTGATTTCCCATTAATCACATAGAAATACATCTGTTGTCTTGTGATTTATACTTTAAAAAATACAACTGACAATTAACATTCTACTTCTCCTTTAACAAATCCTTCAACTTAATACAGAAAACAATACACAGACACCCTATAAGACTGAAATTATAAATAAACCTCATCTTATTATGTAATTCTCAGAATCTTTGTTTACATTCGCTGACTACTGAGGCATCAAAATTGACAGAAAATTAGAGAGTGTTCATATCTAGTCCAAATTTATGATAACATTAACTTGTGTTCCTGTCACCTTCATAGCTCAAAAGGTTTCTTGGGCATCACAAAGGACAACATTTATCACCTGAACTATGCTCAGCAATAAGCAAAACCTAGTTTACATTGCAGACAATTGTATTTTTTAAAACTGGTTTGGAGAAAGGTGTTTGCAATACTTACAGCGCAGTAACGTTGTCACTGCTGCCCGTGCAGACTGTCAATAAAGTTCATTTAGCTATCGAAAAGTGCTAAATATGTACATGTAGGATATGATAAGTAGACTTGTAGATGGGATGGAAGGAGTTAGCATTGAGAGGAAGAAAACTAGTTGTTTAAGAAAGGCTGACGACAGAGTGACTTTAGCGGGTGAGACAACTATCATACAAAAGAACATTTCAACCTTAGAAGATGGGTGGAAGTGAACGGAGTGAAAATAAATGTTGGAAAACGAAAGTGATGAGAATTGGTGAAGATTTTTGTATGGAGTGTTTTATTTTATTGGTCAGACATGGGAATTGAAAAAAAGGGTCAGAGACTAGATTGAGACGCTGGATACGTGGATTTGGAGACGGCTGTGAAATCATCCGTTGTGTAGATAAAGTTGCGCCTTTAGGAAACAACAACGTAGGACTGTAGAATGCAATTTTATCAAACGAACAAGAAAAATAAGTCTTCGGAAAATAATAAATTGCCAATCACGCTCTAGGTTGAAGAGGACACGAAGAAGTAATAAGGTGGTTGAATAAAACGAACAGAGAAGATAAGCTAAAAAGAATGAAGGAGGGTAGAACACTTGTGAAGGTTTCAAAGAAGTGGTGAAGACTCAAGCCTGCAGAAAGGACGGTGATGGTGTCTCAAACGATGGTAATCATTATTTATTAACAAATCCTAGCCTACTACACTGTAACACTGAATGAATGTAAAACTATGAACACTGTAAAAAATGAATGTTATTTACTATACTATATCTTTATGAAAACTCATAATTAGGTGACTTGTTAGTTATGTATTTTCATCGGTCCAAGTAAACTTTATAATCATACGTCTACTGCAAACCTGTTGAAGATTACCGTCTAAAAACTCGAAGACAAACCTTTTGTGACATTTCTCATCCGGAAAGGTTGCCTTTACACAGTCATGTTCTGATTTCAAAATTGTTTTTAAAAGCATATAAACGTCCAGCAGGCATTTAAATTGGTTTTTAAATGTCTGGCAATAAATAATGATTTTGTTTATTCTACTTCATTGTTAAAAATTCAAAGAACTAATAGAATTTCTATTACGGACCATATTATAATTACCCGATGGGGGAATCTGGCGTAAATAATGTATTTTATTCGAAGGAATTATACTTTACTTTGGTGTATATCAAACATTTTTTCTTGATAAGTAGTAGTACGGTTTTATCAAAAGCAACGTTTCTGGTTGACCGCGAGAATTTCAAAAGTAGTCTGTGCGGTTACCAAGACTACTTTAGCCTGGTCGAGTTTAGCTTATAAAATGCTGCGTAACAAACTGCGCGAGCAAGACTGAAAGAAAACGTAATTTAAAACGATAGAAACCCCAGGCATTCATTTGAATCTGTGTGAACACGGAGGAGTTGTGATGTAAGAAGGCACGTGATGTCTAGCCGAACCGCTCCTGGGTACCCGCTTTATATATGTCAGTGATCCGCGGTCATTTTAAGATTGGAAGCCGCTGTTCAAAAGTAACAATAACACTGAAACATTTAATAGTTTATTAAAATTTATCATTTTTAGTTGGCGATTCGAAGTCACGATGCGACTGAAATAGATTCCTGTTCAATTAATATTCATGGGCAAAAGAAAAATCATTTGTTTATACATTCGGTCTAGGGAATAAATGTGGTAAAATATAATGTCGAACAAACGACTCGATAACAATTTTACAAATACCTATCACATAAATACAGTGCATTTGTTCTGTTGTTAACAAATAACTTCCTATAACCGACGCAGTTTCAACATTATCGACACAGAAATCAGGTAAGTTGTGTTTAAAATATTAAGTAACAGCCTAAACTATTTTCCAGTTTTCATATCAAAAAAGTCCTGCTTTTGAAAATTTCGACGTGGTAAAGTTAGCACTGGCTGTTGGGCTAACTAACTATTGCAATGGATAATCTTACTTGATTTGTGTGAACATTTTAAAGCTACGAAGTGATAGACAATTATACAGGTCAAACGTCAGTACTGTTACATACCAGTATATCGAGAACTAGATTTATATTTTCCCCAAATTTCTTTTCATTTGGTCATTATTCTTTCATCCAGTTCGATTGTGTTGGCCCTATAGCTATTGTCAAGTTTCGTCTTCTGACTATTAAGGGATGGAATTTCCCATCCAAAACAACTCATCAAAACTTATATAACTCCTTTTTATTCTTCGCTCTTTTTCATTCCATGTTGACTGTTACTGCAGCATAACTTAAAGGAAACGGCAGTGTTGAACGTTCTTCCTGTCTAAAAAGATGCTGTCTCACGCGTGCGTATTGTCTGAGTATCCCCTTATTTTGTTCTACATTTCTTTCTCGTGCTGTTCATTATTCACCATTTTGATTTAACATTTTCCTTTTTTTTAATTTTAATGAAAAGTTCCTCATATCCCTTTTTCTGTAGATTAGACTGACTTCTTTTTCCTTTATTGCAATTTATTGATTGATGTGTGTTTTTCACTCTGTTTATTCATGCTTCGCTATTTTGCTTTAACATCTGTTTCCCGTCTTCTTTTTGTTAGTCACAATTTTGTCGTTCTCTATTACCCTTGCTGTAATCCTTCGTAAATTCTGCTTTCCTCTATGTATTTTTTAAAACTATATTTCTATCGTTATCTCTGTACACCCCAATATAAATTTTATACCTTACCATATGTTTCTATGTTTGTTTACATTAATACTTAATTAATAGTAAGATAATTAATTATCTTTTAATTTAATTCATTTTTAGTAATTAGTATTTATTTAATATGACTTTTGTGATATTATCTCGAATCTTCGTTCTTCGTTTTCAGCTTTTCCTCATCCTTATTTGTGAGACATATTGTTTTCCCTAACATCTATACTGGCCTCGTTGCACGTTTGTAAACCTTTATTTTAGTTCTCACTAACCTTCGTATTTTTAAATAGATCTTTGTAGATAAAGTTGGTCCTGTGTCTAATTTGCATTCACCGATTAATTTCAATACTCTTCTCATTCTTCCCACTCACTACCCATGTAAGTACCGCTTCGGAATCGAATCGAATGTTCCAATTGTTTTGCTTGGTTTTACGTTTCTCTCTCTGCTATTTTTCGTTACCTCCGTTTTCTTTCGTCAGTTCGATCTCTGTCTTGGCTTCCAGGGCTTCTTGCTGAATGCTCTATTCATCCTTGCTTTATCTCTTGTAATTATGCTATATCACAAGTATATTCCATTTGCTCTGATTTGTTAATAATTCTTCCTCTAATGAATGACGAAAGGTTTAGCGAGGAGATATCAATAAGTAGACACACTGTTTATACTATTTGTGTCGACGTTACGACAATTTGTATTGCCATCATCAAGACAGTTGCTGACGAGTTGTTAGGACACCAAACACAACTTGTGTACAGACTTATCAACAATTGGGGCTTGAAATTAGGTCCTTTTTTATTAGGGTCCTGATGATGGAAATAAAAATTGTCGAAACATAGACAGAAAGTATGTAAAAATTGTGTCTGCTCATTGACCGCTCTTCACTTAATCTTTCAGTATTTGTTGACTTTGCTTCCTTTAATGTTAAATACTTTTACCACTTGGTCGAGTTCTTTTTTGAATAGTGTAGTGGACTCGCATTGTCCTGTTTACTTCCTTCTTCACAAGATGTGTTTCACTCAGTTTTTCTGGTGTCATTACTTTTCCGTTGTAGTCTTCATTGCCATCTAAATCAGTTTTCAAGGTTTGTGCGTGACACTTATGGAGGTTCGAAATCTCATTCCAGATGTTTCGAATTCATTTACTGTGTCTCGGCTATATTTCAACACATTTTAAATCAGGCAATAGAATAAAATAGACAGGAAATAATATTTTCGTTACGGCTGGAGCCCCTCGTATCATTTTCTGGTATTTATATTTTTATTTCATACACAGAAGCAAACAAAAATATTGACGGTGCCTAAAAGTCTTTTTGAATAAGCAGTGTTTTGAAGGGAATGCTGCACATTTCCAAAGGGGTACAGATTAATAACCGTCCGAGTAACTAAAAGTTGTCAGCTGCTTACATTTGTATTCCTTTTATCAGATTCCAGGAAAGGCCCTAATAAAAAATCTCATTTGAACTGGTTCCAAGTACTTTCCTTAGACTTTCTCTAGCACTACGCGTACGTAGCTACACAACAAAATTATCTTAATAGTGAGACCATGAAGTCTTATGAAATGTTCTTACTCATAGTGCGCCATAAAAATATTTCCATAGACAAAAATAAAAATTACATAGTTCTATTACATAGATCTATTATGTATTTTATGTATAAACAGTAAATCACACTTGACTAGGTGAATACTTTTTACATACAAGCTGGTGTACGACTATACGACAGATCAGTCAATTTGTGTATGGCTTTCATTAAACACTTTTGTCTTCTATTGAAGACGTAAGGCATTTCAACAGAAGCCAATTTCATCTCTACTCTATAAACTATTTGCGGCAGCGCCCAATTGTAATTTATCGAATTAACCTATTATGTCTGTTACTGCGTGTGCGTATATCACCGGGATAATGGCTGTGCTATTGTTATTATCTTTAGATTATTATTATTTGTACTTTTATTATAAAGAGAGGAACAAGGAGACTAAAGATAGGCGTACAGACAAAAAAAAAGAGAAAAAGAGAAGATGAAGGTGAATTACTGATAGGAGGGAGAGAGAACAGAATCCAGTTTCTTTGTTGACATGACCTGGCCTCCCAACCTCCCCTCTTTAACAGCACTACCAACTTCATTAAGCATTGAAAAGGTCGTCGACCCGTACGAAATGTGTCCTACTTTAGCGTGTTCCAGCTGCTTCAACAAAAGAACCAAAATAAATGCGTGCGCTCACACACACACACACACACACACACCATCGGAAATGCAAGATTTCACAAACGCTGCTGCTGGTATTGGTGTGTGGCGGTCAGCTGGTGCTGTTGGCAAACGCGCGCGCATAGGAATAGGGGAAGTCTCGCTCGTAATTTGTATCGGAACTATACAGTTGTAATAAATTATCTGCGAGCAAATGTTCTGTTTGGCATTACAAGTGCTGTTACTTAGTGATGGAAATGGGACGAATACAACTCGCTTCACGCAGGATGAACTTTTACTTCTAATTTGTATTAAAAAAAAATAAAATAATTCCACCCTGTTACTTCCACTTTGCACTTCCTCATGCGTTTCATGACATGTGTCTCGCCAGCAGAATGTTTATCATTAAGTGCGTAACGTTGCTTTGGTGTGCACCTCATCAATAAGAAATTCTGTGTTTATGTAACATAACATTTGTAAGTAGTTTAATGAAGAAATTTGTGTTAGTGGTTGAAATCACAATCAGAATGATCAATATTGCACACCACTATATAAAAATTATTCCGATTAGCGCTTTCAAGCTTCACAGCTCATCGTCAGATCAGGAATAGCTATTATGTGGTGTGCAATATTGATCATTCTGATTTGTAAGTAGGTTTTTGGATCTTCGAGGAATTTTTGGAAGAACGATGTCATGATGAGGACACACTTTATATTCTTTCGTGTGCAGAGCGACTCTGTATGGCTCTGAAGAGAGGGAGGTAAATATTTTGATGGATAGATACATAAACTGGGGAAGTAGTAAATAAATAGGTACATAGATGGAAAGGTAGAAAAGGTGTCGCGACAAATGGGGTCAGCTGATTTTTCGCTACATTTCGGGTCAGTCGGAGAGATGGATACATGAGTAGGACTTTCTAATTACTTAAATATATTTGAGGAGCGACAAATGAAGTCTCTATTGTAGATGGACTAAGAACATTCCAATCACATTAAATACACGTTCAATTTAAGCCAAGTTTCCACGTCTGTATTGTAGTTTAAAATTAAAACGTCCTGATTACCATTATACTCTTTTCAGGCTGCGAAATGGCGAAATGCTTTGGAAATACGACCATTTTGGCTTGTTTAAAATCAACTGTAAACTTATTTCATTTGTTTTTTCTTTTTTTTTTAATCATAGCCAATAGGAAAATAAACTTATTTAAGGGTGTTTGGTTGTTTCGTGAACCAAAGGAACTAATGCAGTTTTTGAGTGTAAGCGATTGCTTTTACGTATCTTCGATGTCTCCATTTGCCTCATACGTTTTACGCTTGTGTTTGAGACGTTCCTCTTATTGACGTAGATTTCCTCTCTCCATTTCCCTTTAGTATTCATCTCCATTCTGAGGAATACGTAGTAGTGTTTTCAGGTTCCTCTTTAACCACGTGAGCATGTCTCTTAATTCTAGCGTTTGACCTCCCAAACACGTAATTCATACGACGGTTCCAACTTTCAACAGCATTGTTTGTGGATGTCGCCACTGGTAGCAACTCGGTTAGCTTTGTAGGCACGGAACTTGAGCATGGCTTTCAAACCATTACTCATAGACGTTTTCTGGTTTGAAGAAGGCTCTAAGCATTCGGATATGTACACGCATTTCTTCACTCTCCCGATATTCTGTTGAAAGTCCAATTTGTTGAGCGTTTCCCCACTGGAATTTCTTCTTGGAACGAACCCTACTTTACAACTCAAAGTGGACCTTGTTGAAACGACAAGTTTTATTCATATTTCGTCTTAAAGAATGTTTGTTACAAGTTAAGTCAGAGAATTAAATGTTATTACTCTTCAACTTTGTGACCACAAAAATTGAAACTGGCCTAATTTGAACCCGAGAGGACCATAGATCAAATTTGTTCTGTCAGTAGTAACTGACGCATGTACTAACACAAGTAATAACGGGCCATTTATTAAGCGTAAAATCAAGAACAGTCTACAAGACTATTCTTGCAGGCGGTCCACTTGCACGTGCAGGCCTGCAACACGTGTAGGCGGTCCACATGCGGGAAGGAAAGTGTGCCCAGCAGTTCTTTTAAAAGCCGCCATTTTACGGTAGGCGTTTTAATAGGTGCCCATTTTCACATGATGAATTAACCAAGGCGTAAATCGCAAACTGATCTGTGGTATGAAACTATCCGATGGTAGACAAGGACGTCTACTACTGTGAAGACCATAAATGAAAATCTGCGGCGGTTCTTTTACTATTTACGCAATTATATCAATAACTGCATATAATTAATATCCGAGACCTTTAAACGAACGAGGGTTTTGGACAAAAATCCAAGAAGGCAACGTTATGTTTAACGTTGTCATTCACAGGACAACGTAATTTAATTAAAAGAAGTTTTCATAGCGTTGCCGTCGCAACGGCCGAATATAATAGATACTTGGTAATTAACGGGACAACCTGTTTGACGTAAAGTAGCACAGTATTGGTTGGTGAGATGAGTAAAAAGCGAGAGTATAAATTTTTTGCACAGCGTTCCGGAAGGCATGTTTTTGGATACTCCAGACCCTATAGAACAAAAATTACTAAAAATGTCATAGTCGTACCAAACGAAGTGATAAGGTAGGCCTACGTATATTTTCACCTTAATGATATTATAATTTCTAATATATTCTAGCATACTGAGGAAATACTGATGGAAAAATTTGTTCAGGAAGGGTATTGGAAATTTTCTAATATCAGTCGTCTCTAGAAATAGAAATCATATAAAAGAGAAACTTCAAACAAGGGACAGTCAGCAGAATGTTCAAGTTATGTCTATTTACCAATCACTGGATTGGATTTCAGAGGTGAATTTGAACTGTTCGTGAACCATTCGCTTCTCTTTAAAAGTACAGTCACATGTCAATATTATTTCAAATGAATATCATGAAAAACCTTTTAGATATTTGTTTTTATAAAGGACAATGCAGTAAAAATCGAAATATAAAGACTAGGATTACCTAAAAAATGTGGTTCTACCTAATCCGTAATTGAAAATCTGGAATAGGGCAGTCGACAATTTAACCGAATGTTTAAAAAAGATTATTACAAAATAAACTGTATTGTTATAATGAAAACAGGCCTCACTTTTTTCTCTGTCTATCGTTTGGAAGAGAATATACCTCAACAAAGCTCAAAATTATGTATATTAATCATATTTCCGAAAGGATAATAAGAAAATAAAAATTGTCAAGTGTTTATATAAAGAATGGTTTACAACTTGTTCTTTTTGGTACAGTTTACATAGCACAGAGGCTAGACAGTGAAGACAGACGTAAAATTAGGTAGACCTGTCAACTAATTAAGCCTTTAGACCTTTCTTGTAATTAAATGTGTTCTTTTACATCTCCCCCACCACCTAACCCACACTAGTCACACAGTAAAATTTAGAAACACCAACTGCTATTATTATGTATTGTCACGTCGAGAAGATAGGTAACAAACTTGGCAACGTAAGACTTCACACGCATTGTGACTGAGCAACGCTCGGGATTGTTCCAGACATGTAGTGCAGACGTTTTTCCATATTTTACTGGCATTCTGTCTGCGCGATGTGTATATTGACACAGTTTCTAGCGAGTTCCAAAGCGGCTGTAACTACGTAATTTCTCTCGGCGCATCATCGGGAATGTGACAGATTTTTCACGAACCTCAGCGAGGTATAAATAAGAATCCAACGGCCGGCCTAGTTTAGTTTGAACAGGAGATACTGAAGTGAGTTATCAAGACTTTATGTTTCTCTGACTTGCAGTTTAGGGTAAAACGAGTACACTGCGCATTAGTTAGTGAGACACTGTTAATAATCTGACATTTACAGTTTGTTACATTACTATGTGTGGACGTTCTGTAGCTTGAAGAAATGTATTCGAGTATTTTTGTTTATTTTTAAGAGTAATTAAAGTTATAATCAGTGACTTCATCTGGTGTCAACTATTCTGTCACCACTGTACAACACGATCCGTGCGACTGTCGCAACACACACACACACACACACACACACACACACACACACACACACACACACACACACACACACACACACACACACACACACACACACACACACACACACACACACACACACACACACACAGAGTACGTTATTCACGAAACGTTACAGGCAGGAAACGTTGCGGCCAGCGTTTTGTCTTCTATCTTCCACTAATTACTGACTGGTTTCAAAATATTAGTTTATCCTTAGATTCTGTTACACACGGAGGAATACACGTTCACTGCCGGATGAATATCTTTAGTTTAGAAATAACAGTTGACACACGCGCGAAAGTGTACTCTTGATTAAGTTTTCGAGAATCGAGAAACAGATGCAGTGGACGTTTCATTTCATTGATGATTCTTTTTGGTTTCGTCATTATAGAATTACTGTCAAAAACTCCAGATTTAATAGGAAATAGGATGAGCAATGGTCAATGTTTAAGAGGATTGTATGTATGAGACAAACATTATTGTGACCACAATTTTATCAAAGAATATAAAGTGTTAAAAGATGGCTGTGGTACTAAATTAGGCATAGTTAGTAGTGGCTATAGTTGGCAGGGAAAAGTTATTAAAAAAAAATACCACCGTAAAGCAGAACAGTATTTTCTGAATTAAGTACTTGAAAAATGAGTTTCAAAGGACATTATGAAGATTTAAAAAAAGATGACTATCAACAGAATCGCTGGACTGAGGCCGCAAGAGAAGAATAAATATGAGTAACAAATTCTTACCACGATCGACCAGTGACGGTATTGAGCATTTACGTCATAGTATGGTTGAACTGGAGGGTTTTTATATTGGTAACTGTCAGACAGACGGAGTTGTTGCAGTACACATCAGTCGTAAACTTACGGCTTCCTTATTAACCGACGCGATTCGCGTATTATGGTAATGATCGGGAACACTAAACTGTATGGACGCGGAAACGAAGTCTGTGCGGAACGATTAACCTCGTCCCGTGCCTCATAAACGTCACTCAGCGTTGCTCCGACTGTAAATTAATGTTAAAACGTGTGTACACAGTTTTATGGCCGCGTCTGAATTTCTTTTTTACCGTTCATCATCTTGCTTGGTGTACTTCCGTTCCTGCGGCCAAGCGAACTTCTAACGCGACGGCTTACATAGAACATGAACGCATTATACATTTTGCGTAAAACATGCCCAGTACAACCAACCCAAGCGTTTCAACTGCTAGGTGGTCAAGTTTTTTATCCTATGAAACAATCTTCTATCGGTTTAAACTGACGTGTATTTATCGCACAGCATTTTTATTAAAACTAAACAAATTCAATTTTTGTTCAGATAGATTCATTATTTGTTCATAAAAAAGAGAGTTTCATCTACGCATCTGAGTTACAACATACTTCTTTATCACATAGACGATACAAGAGGCGTCGTTTGTAGCCTACTACAGCAGGACCGTAAGAAGAAAATTTTGCGCTTGGTGTTAAGTCTGAATTTGTTAATTGGAATGTGGCGTACTTGTGTACAGTATATGGTAAATCTGACAGATCTTCAAAAATACCGGTGTACTTCGAAAAATTGAATAAAAAAGTGAAATTTTTAACAATTTTATTTGAAAAATCCGGAAAATAATATTTACTGAACAGAGAATGTTAAAAAACATAAACAATATTAAGGATGACTTGAATAGCTTTTGGTAGCACTGGTTGAACTTGAAAAGTTTACATTTAATAAATTTACGTTAAAGAAGTTTATGTTATAATATTTTAAAATTATTTTAACATAACCTCCCTCGCTTTCACAGAGTCAAAATTTTCTATAATGTTATCGAAACCTAATAATCCCGTTTCAACCTGTACGATTCAAAGTAAACATAATCTGCCGGCTTCCTTGACTGTTGAAGATCTTGAATAGTTTTTAACGAATTAAAATTAAGTTTACTGTATTTTTGCATTAAATTATTTCGGTACAACAAATTCAATACAATTATTTGCCTGCTTACCTTTAGAACATTAGAATTTCTATTTCTCAGCCCATGAATTCATTAAAAGGGGTCCTCCAGCTTTCAGATTTTTGTATTTATTATAAAATCTCCCATTTTATTGTGAATATTTTGTCTTTTTGATAACATCAGAAGGTATCTAGCGAGAAATTGTTTTTAAACACCTACCCATTTTTTATATTTTTGTAATTTTGTATAAGTTTTCAAAACGGTTGACTAACTTTTGAAGAATTAAAAAAAAATAGCATATCACTCTATTACTAATTTTTCAAATCGTACTTTTAAAATGTTTTTAAAATTTAGATTATTTTGTGTGTACAGAGTTGAATATATCCATAAAATTTAAAAAAACATCAAGATTATGTGTTAAAAATGTTAAGTGTTTATCTTTATTAGTTTCAATTTTATTCAAACTATGTGCACAGAAATCTAGATTTTCCCTTTTCTGACAAATAGGGCCTAGCTCTTTGAGCCTAGCAAAACGTCAATGTGTGTAAAATACCATCAAAGCTCTCCTGTCTTGCTGGACCAAGTTTTGCGCTATGCCTGCAAAGCTCATTATCTGACATCCAACCTGACCGCGCAAAACTCCCTGTTGTCCGTTCCCTGAACGCCACTATACAAACACTTTCCCGAAAAGTTCTACCGCCGCTGTGCCCACTTCCAGACCAATCCCCTCATTAGCGCCCTCGTTCAACTCCTACCTGTGTCAGGTGAATCTTAGCCCCGGCAGCGGTGAAAACTAACCTGAATTAAACCATATTTAATTAAAACTCTACGCCCGTACATACAGGAACCCCCCATACATCGTGGTCCCAGCGGCGGGTGCTCTACTGAAGCTCGGGACGCGACGTCAAGCACATCCCTCGACGTCGCTCGCACTCTCCTGTCCAATATGAGCTTCCCTCCTTGACCTTCTTTTTTACTCTTCTCTTATTTTCCTTGATTCTAAGAGTTTTCTATAGTGTTTTTACATTGCTGTTGACCATTTTCCATTCAAATGAAACACGCTCATTTGCGCCGTGCAGCGTTTCTTACCGGAGATTCCAGACAATGTTTATAACTGCGTTATTGTAAAATATCCAGTATTGTACTGACAGATGGCTTCTACTGCAGACTCAACACTTTTTTTAAGTGAATGTTGTTTTAGGGCACTTAGTCGTCATGAGTCCGTGTAAGGTCCTGTGTACATTCTGCGTTTTATCCATGGAACATCTACGAAGGAGGCCATCTCTTGAAATCCTTTTATAAAGTGCATTATGTGTTTTATAATTTTATTACGTAAATTATTTTCCTGGTACATATTACTTTTCACCAAAATCTGCATTTAATTGGCATGTGAACTACTAATCTTCCTTGAAACCGAAAACTCGCAAATCGTAAACTTTCACAAGAAAGTTAAAAATCTTAGAAAAACTGTTCAGATTTGCTCAAATTTATACAGATGCATTCAGATAGATTTGAATGCATTATTATAAAATGAAACTTTTGAAAATGTCGACAATTTCTAAAAGTGGCCATTTTAATGGTGTCGGATCCCCTTAAGCCACAACGCTTATTGGGAGCCACTGGACTAGTAGAAATCATTACCTAAATATTGTATACGACGACGACATACAGTCTGTAGCGGGGAATGACGAGAACGACGATGACAGGGTAGGTAAAGAAAAATGTGCACGCTGTACGTCTGTACGTTAACATTCCTAAAGCTGTCTGTTTGTTGCAGGACTGCTAAAAGTTTAACACTGCGTACGTTAACACAATGTAATATGTCTATAATATATGGAAACATATAGTAACAGTATCTTGTGGTGAAATATTTTGTAATCAGTATTGAAAGCAGATGAGTAACTTACATATCGCTTTTAACATAATCATGGCGCACTTGATGTTCCGTCTTATATATGGCGTATGATAACTTATTTCCATGGTGGGATCAGTTCATAATGTATTTATTTCATATTGGAAAGAACAAAAGACTGATAAACTGAAGTGACTTGTTCTCATCCTTGTACGTCCTTTTTACCCTTGCGACGGACAGGTGATACCAATAGCTTTCAGTATCCACGTGTTGCCTTCTATTTAGAGCGAACCGTGTCTTTCATATAAGGAACGTCCCGTTGCTACTTTTTCGGATACAGAAGTGGGGTGCAGAATACATAGTGGGGTCCAAAAGTGGGGTCCGCGAAAATGTTTCAGGGGGTCCGCAGACACTTTTAAGAGAAAATAGAATATACCGCAATTTTCACAGACTTTTTTGCTCTAAAATCTAAATCTAAATTTTAGAATCTTAAAACAATTAGTAGAAGAATCCAGTATTTTTCTTTTATTTAAACTAATTGTAATTGTAAAAGTAATTTCAAACTAATGGCTTCAATAATGTCTTTAAATCATGTCGTGTAGCAGATATGTTTGTCCGCCGACCAGAATAGACCTCTCTCTTACAGAACAAGAAGAAGATTCATTGGCAGAACATTCAACTGACAGTTCACTAAAATTAGAGTTTTCGCAATTACAGCTAGCTGACTTCTGGTAATATGTAATAACTGACTATCCTGAACTCGGAAAAAGAACTTTGAAGTGTTTAACTGTGTTTTCCTCTACTTATTTGTGTGAAACCGCAGTCTCCCTGCTCACGTACTTAAAGTCACAGTTAAGAAATATACTTGATGTCGAGAGTTACTTAATATTGAAATTATCAGACATTAAACCCAATATTAAAGAGCTAATTGTGTAAAAGAAGCTTCATTGTTCACATTAAACTGTGTTCGATATCATTAATATTATAATTTTTCAAATTAAGAGAATTTTGATTTTAATAGATTTTAATTAAAATATAAGAGTTCCTATCATATATACTATTTGTTTTATTTCAGAAATGAGGTGGGGTACGTGAATTTTTAAATTACTTTGGGGGGTCCGCGGACTGAAAAGTTTGGGAACCACTGGTGTAGATTATACAATTACTTTGATTTTTAATTATGCATTAATTCATTTTAAAAAAAGCTATCCCTTTTTAATCTGCAAATTCATAATCTTATTGAAGAACGTATTTTCATCAATTAATAGAAAAAAAATCAAGATTACTTCACGACTTGACTAACACGGCTGGTAAATGACAGATTAATTAATTTAATCCTTTGGGATCGCGTCGGCTACCGACTCCCGGTATCAAGTTTGGGATTAATAATTCGGTAGGGTTTCGCTGATCAAGTCTTATTAATGTCACCTTCCAATCAATTAATACAGGCCTACCTCCTCCCCCTTCCGAGTTGACCACTTAAGCAGCCAGCCAGCGGATGTCAGCATTAAGGGCTCTCTTCATTTCATCTCTGGCCCCTCCCCCCTCCAGGCCATCTCCACCTTTCATCGACACGGGGGACTAATCAAAATTTCATTACCAGCTGTAACATCAGCCCTCCCGCTACGCACCACTCGACTTTCACGGGTATCATACTTACGTTCGTTCTTCTCAAATGAAATCTTATAAAACATTTCTAAAAAATTTCTAAATGCGCTAAAATTACTGACTAACCTTAATAACGCTACTGAAATATTCAAGAGGATAATTTTTAACACCTTGTGGTTTTTACAATAGTGCATAGTTTTAATAAATGTTCATGCAGTTAATGCAGTTAAATTTAAGATACATAAGACAGTATGACGTTGTGCATTCAGCATAAAAAGAATGGGACATTGATATGCTTAAATAACTCGCATTTCCATAACCTGTTTTCATAACTTATTACAAAAGAATTTTATACAATTTACGGTACGTTACAATTCTAACGTAATGTTCAGAACTTATATATGTCCATTTAGTTATTTAATTTCCATGTTATTTATTATATGTGTCTTATTGCGTGTGTATCATCTGAATTGCTTAATGATTTACCCCTGTGTTAACAGAGCTGCGTGTTCTTAGGAGACGTCTGCTTATCTACTTAAGCGACCAGCAACTAACTTTTCAGTTATCAAACTGCAAACGATAAATACCTCATTAGTGCTGAACGTGTTAACATCGGCCATGAACTAACAGTTGTTAGAGACAGCCAAACTCATGAAATGCAATGGACGATAAATCCTATGGAAAACTAAGGAAGAGCTTTATCCCAGATATCTCTTTAGCCCAAAAAGAAAAGTTTAAAACAGATGGGGGGGTACTACTGGGTTTTATGCGTGGTAATGGAGCGTTGAAGCTAACTATGAGGCAATGTAGAATATTCAGGTAGCGCTCACATCTTTGGAACAAACTAAAAGACAGAATACATAACGCCATCCATTATAAAACGAAGTCTAGTCTGTGATGTAGGTTAACACGATAATTATTCGAAGACTTTTAAGGGAACAAGGTAGCAAAAATTTCAAAAAATTCAATTTTTAACTTTAAAACTTATCCTTTTCTTTCTGTTTAAAATAATAGGTACGTTCTGTGTTCCCACGTTTGATAGAATATGTGTACCTACTTCATGCGATGCCACCCATTAACCCGCTGAATCTACTCTGTGTAAACATTTTAATATTAGGAAATATTTAAATTAAGTTAAGTTAAGGAATGAATAAGAAAAGAATTCTAGAAGCAAATAAGAGTGTTATGGAAAAACCTAAGGAAAGCAGAGTGAACAAAAGGCAGTTAAAAAGGAAGAAATATGAGAATAATGAAAACGAAATGTGTAGTGCAGATATATTTGAAGTCAACATACAGGCTTCAAACGAAATTTTCCTTAAGTATAATTTACTTATTTAGGAACAGGTAATTTTGTATTGATTTATGTTAGGGATTTGGAATTTTTCTTTAATATATATGTCTCGTAACATTCCTAAAATTAAGGCAGAAATCTAATGTGAATATTTAGTATGTTTTCAAAAGGAAGTTAAAATTACATATTTTATAAATTAAAATAAGTAATCTTACCCATTACTCTCTTTGAAAATCACCTTAATTGTTCTCTTACCTATATACATATTTAGTTAGGTTTAGCTTTATGTATTTAGCTTTTAAAGGGGAAAGTTTCATAAATATATTTTGAATGGGTTTTGAAATAAACGTGCCTGAGAAGTGAGACCCCATTTAATTAACATGTGACAGTCCTTGAAGACCTAGTCACCTTAAAATAGTAAAAAAACTCTATATTAGAGAAATAATTTAATTTTTCTTTTAAGAAGAAAGTTATTAAACTTTCTTTCACTTTCATATGAAGAAAGCTTTTCCTCGTTTTTATGAAATATCTCGAGCAGCAGTAAATATCCCGATCTTCGACTGAAGTTACTTTCTATTTTCCCCATCTAAACGTTTTCTTCCCGAAATATACCTGTGTATACTCTCATCAGTGAGTGAAGTCAGGATGCAAGAATAACAGACAAGAAGTGGAGAAAGGAAAAAACTGAATGGAAGTCTAGACAGGACAAGTATAGAAACGTAAAGGTAGCCTTCCAACAAGGTGGCAGGAAAGTATAGACAGAATTGTAAACCAGCATCGCATAAAACAAGAGTAGATAGTCACAATTTAAAGACTGTTTATGCCCAACATACGAATTAACTTGGGGGAATGGTTGCCTCTGACGGTTAGTTTAAAAAAAAAACATACGCATTTTTAACTTATGTTCCAACTGCTATCAACTGAATATTGTCTGGCTCATTAACGTTCAGTTTATAAATTTCTTCAACATAACAACATCGGTAACTCTCGAAATACTTATTGGTCTCCAAGATAATGATTTAAAATTATTTAAATTAGTATGGTTGTTACAACGACAACAAATTAATTTGCCTAAGAGGTGCGGGAAGTGTGTGTATCATTTTTACATAATGCGATTGAAAAGTAGGTGGATAAACTAACATAATGGCTAAACTAGTGACAAAAATGAAAAGACGAAACTCACGATACAGTTACTGACACTTGAACTTACTAAACGGTTTTTATTTTTATTTTTTTACCTGTCTTCCTACACTTACAAATCGCGCTGAGTAGAATATACATGCTACATTCCCCACAGCACAACAGTACGTGCCAGACAATGGAAACCCGCATAATAAACCGTATCATTACGTATGACATTTGAGTGCCATAGGCTGTAATAACGTATTACAAGCTATTAAAATTTTATATTTGAGTATCATATAAAGTTGTATTTCAAATGATAAACTCTATTAAACAATAGGTGATTGAAATGTCTCGTATATGTGTCAGCACACACACACACACACACACACACACACACACACACACACACACACACACACACACACACACACACACACACACACACACACACACACACACACACACACACACACACACACACACACACACACACACACACACACACACACACACACACACACACACACACACACACACACACACACACACACACCACACCACACCACACCACACCACACCACACCACACCACACCACACCACACCACACCACACCACACCACACCACACCACACCACACCACACCACACCACACCACACAAAACAAAACGAGCTATTAGTCCCTTGAATAACTGGTTACAACATACCATATTTTCCATCCTTTCATATACTATACTTTGCATGTGTTTTCTTTTTTTAGTTTTATTTATTCAACATGATTTATTACAATATTCTCTGCTACTACATACTGTAGTATTGAAACTAAGGAAATATTTATTTTATGTAACAAAGTAAAAGTTCTACATCGGTCGTAATATAATTCTCTTTCTTCCAAAGCGCTACACCCTGCATGGATCTCGGCTTCCTCCATCATTCGCTTACAATCACTTTTTCTCTTGCCAGGCGTATCCAATTCCTGTTTGCCATTCTTCCCAAATCTGCTTTACGGTCTTCCCATCCGCCTTACTCATCTCATTTCACCATACAGGATTTTCTTTGGTTACCTATCTCGACCCATTCTCAACACATGTCCTAACCAGCCAATTAGGGGTTTAATAAACCGTACTTTATAACCTTCTTCGAGTATAGTATATATCTCACAGTTGTTCTTCTTCAACATAGGGAAGGTACTCCCAGGCCCTACGTGCTCGCACTAAAAAACATGAAAAACTTGTTTTACAAGTGATAAATTGGGAGATGAAACCCAAAGTAAATAAACTTCAAAATATTTGTGTTATCTTAAGGTCTAAAAGTATCGTGTGAAATACCAAAATAATTGGAATTTAGAGTAAAGGCGAAATTGTCCTACTTCACTTACACCAGGTATTTCCTATTTGAATGTACCAGGTATCAAAAAATAGATTCAGGTATAAGCAGAATTTAAACATGAACTGTATGATATACAGTATTATATTGCAAATTTCTCCTGGAGCGACGTGATGTAATTCTGCGTAATTTAATTAGTCCATTCCAATCAAACGAAATTTCACTGTAGTCGAATGACATTAATTTAATATCATATTGAAACACAACATTACGCTAGTAATTTATATTATTAAGAAATTTTTCCATGTAATTGTATTTGAATTTCAACCTTTTCTTTCTCTTTATATCTGTCCGTGTATCTCGCTTTCTCCCTTCCTCCACCACGTCTCTCTCTTTTTCGAAAAAGGTAAAAAATCCTTTATGCATGCGCAGGGAGCCCGTACTTGTTGTCAGTGTGGGGCTCACCAGATATTGGTGTATCCATGGAAAACTTCTTCTTAAAACAGAAACCTATTATACTAACGGGATGGGATTATCTGTAGGCATTCTTTCACGTCATAGGTCCCAGCCGAAGCTCTTCCTCTGGTTAGATGGGATTTTCAGGAATTACATGTAGGCATAATACCACTGGTTCAGCTTTGGGCCCTTTGTAGACTTTGCGCACAACGGACCGCCTTAATCACAACTGCATTCCATGGGTGTTTAGATACAAGCAGACTTGCCGCATACTCCCATTACGTAATGGTTGTTGCTGGGAATAGCGCTTGGACTCTTCCCAGTGCTTCCTTGAAGCGGGACAATAGGAGAACAACTGTTCCACAACCTCAGTCACATCTTGACTTGAATTTTGTTCCTGTCCGAAGTTTTTCAAATAAGTTCAGAAGTGTCCTGTCCCCAGCAAAAAATGTTTTAGGGTAAAAGTTAACCTCTCTATGATCTCTTTTTATCCACATTACTATTTATTTCTGATATAAGGCATTTTGTTGGCCACTACAACTAATGCGAGTTGGCCACTGTTCGATTCTACACGTCCCCTCCTGAAGAGCACGGAACTCCTAGCCTCTCTCTACGCCCACGCGCGCGCGCGCGTGTGTATCTTGTTTCTCAAACCTAACAATTATTCCAAATTCTTAAGACTTAAAAATTTAAAAATATCAAAACATGCTTCATTCCTCTCCAGATCAGTGTTGGTTAAAGTTATTGTCCATGACACGATTTTTAAGATCTAAATGTAGGTCAGGCTACATTACTCTACCGTTTGGTACAAAATAGGGTAACGAGTCTAGATTAAACTTAGGTCGTCTCGTCTTAAAACCAAGCAGATCTGGTCACGTATCAATTAAGGCTGGTTGGGCTTGTGGTCGTCGCAGAAAGCTGTACTCCCTGAGATGGACAAGACGCCTCGCTTTATTAAATACATTAAATTTTCGTCTTTAATTCTCACGTTTCGTCTCTTTTCCCACGTTGCCCGCAACCTCTCGTTTAGCAATCCATTATATTTTAAATTATTTTTCCACCGAGTTTCGTCTGGATACTTCTGACTTTGTGCCATAACATGCTTTGTAATAAATGTAAAATGTTTTGTTATTTTATGTACTGCAGTGAGGAAGTATCATTCACGGATAACGTTTGGTTCTTGAAGAAATTTCATATTAGCAGCTAACAATCAGCAGAGTTAAATTTCTGCTCGTTTACTTAACGTAGCCTCATATCTATAAACAGATGGTGTTCAAGTCTTGTACTTTCTTTAATTCTGGATTCTTTAATTAAAGGTAATTTTTCCAATCCCATTTCACCGCACTAAAAGCAATACAAATAATATACAAAAATTACAACGTGTAAGTAAAATGTACAAACACAGATTTAACCTGTAATTTTTAAGGACATTAAATTCTTATACTCGAGATATATGGAAACTTCATATTACAAAAAATTATTTTTGGTTATTGTTGTTGTCGTTGTTGTTATATACAGTATATAAAATGTATATCGATATATAAAATATATATTGTTATATCGATAAAATACTGGTGTTGTCGTCACTTACGTGACAAGTGACACTTGTTTCCGGTTTATACAGAGCTAGACGGAGGCCCGTCACTAGTATTATAGTGACGTAGTGAAGTGGTTTTCGCTGCGAATGGAGCGAAGTAAATAAGGTACTTAGAAAACTTAATTGTTTTAACGATGAATAATATTTCTTACGGTGAACAGGCAGCAATGTACTGTAAATAATTTGGATAAAAGTGATAAAGAACTCTGGTGACCAGATCGCTATTCACGTATATTCACAACATTGTGTTTCAACGTGTGCTTCTGAGAAGACACGAACTGTAAAGAGGTGCACTCATGTGAAAAGAGAACAGACAGTGGAATATCCTACTTCAGATTCCTTTCTATCCTCGTTTGCAAGTGCAACAAATTAATTAATGTTCAGATTCCACCGTCCTTTTTATCTTAAAAAAAGGATCAAATCGTTGATACCATAGTCCGAAACACATGTGCCAATTAAAGGCAATGATGCGATCATTTATCTTTCGAGCACTACCTAACGAAAGGTATTCCCTTTAAATATTAATTAATTATCATGCCGGGTTAGACGACTGGTGAACGTGAATGCGCGTCGGACCAGAATTCAATTAGAATAAGCTAGGGGTAAGATGTTTGCGACATGGTTAGTTTGGGGGGGGGGGATGACTCGACGACCGCAAAACAGGTAATAATCAGCTCCAAGAGGTGAACAGTAATTAAGGAGAAACGCTTCACAGATTTCCTAGATAATCGGACAAAGGACGTGGGCACAGGAAATCAAACCGCACGCACTCTGATTAGGCTTTCAGTTTGACGACAACCAACCCTCTCTCCCCTTGACGACATTTCTACGTCATCGTTCGCATAAATACCCAGCCGAGTGAACATCCTCCGTACAACAAGATCAACTGCCGTTTGTTCGGTAATTTATTGTCCGTGATTTAATTCTGTTGGCAAAACCTCTAATCTTTTTACATTTCATAATTCATTATTTTAAAACCACTTTATTGTTTCCACAGCAACTATATGCGATACGTTATATCAGAAATCGGTATGGAGAACCATACATGACTTCCACGTTCTAAGATTTATATTTAAAATTTTTAAATAAAAATTAAAAAATTAACAAATTTGATAAATTGAAATGAAATATTTCCATATAAGCTTCTTCTTTGTTGCTGATAACGTAGTACACATATAAAAATTTACACTCTCCCACTTCAACTATCATTTTCATTTATAGAAAATTACCCCCTTCTCTGCAATTACCCTTTTCATTTATAGATATTTCATCTCCCTTTCTATAGTGGATTATTATGACCTTCTTTTCAGAATAGTTTACTTATCAAAATTAAGTACTTTACTCTTGTCAAAAACGTAAAAAGTAAATTCTGTTTGAAATTGTGTCAGTTATCGTTCGCAAAAAATTCCACACACACACACACACACACACACACACACACACACACACACACACACACACACACACACACACACACACACACACACACACACACACACACACACACACACACACACACACACACACACACACACACACACACACACACACACACACACACACACACACACACACACACACACACACACACACACACACACATTTGTTTTTCGGAAAAGGTCTTTCCTTCATGTTTTGAGGGTAGTAAAATCAGAATCAGCTCTTGTCTCGAACACGATTTTTTTCGCGATCACCATACTTCCATTTCCTTACGGATCATGGAAATAAAAGTTGTACTCTGTCAGATATTTCAATAACTTTTGTATGTTATCACCTGCCCCGTTCCATGCTCTTCCACATTCAACTCTTCTCACCGTACTTTTTCAGTTCCATAATCATTGCCAAGAACCATTATCATTGAAACAAGAACTATTATCAGACATATAATAGTACTACACTACTACTACTACTACTACTACTACTACTACTACTACTACTACTACTACTACTACTACTACTACTACTACTACTACTACTACTACTACTACTACTACTACAAGGTTAAATATTATTTGATTTGTATTGGACATAATCCAGTCACAAAATTAATTTTTAAAAACCATAATATATAATTTATAATTTTCACGGATGATAAAAGTAAGTAGAAAGTAATTTAATTATGTAATTAATTTTGTAAGAACATTAAACAAGTAAATGATAGGCCTACTAGCTGTAAAATGAAATTAGAAACGGCACAAATGTTAAGTGCTACCGACTTTGTAGTAAATAATATAATAGTGCATAACTGGATATGCATACCATAAACATTCTCTCTCTCTCTCTCTCTCTCTCTCTCCCTTCGCAATGTATAACCCCTCTCCGGATACCTCTTCTTCCTTATTTTACCATTAACGTGTCATGATACTAAGAAGAACACTGTTTAAATACGCTGAATATTTTATCTTAAGCATAATTTTCAATTGTATATAATTGTATATACACTTTGGGTGTGATGTTGATTGCGGAATGGCATGTGACGCAGCATCAACTAATAATTCTATTCGTAACGAGCTGTAAATAGTACACTCAGGAATGTCGTAGAATAATGCAGAGAAGTCTGATGGCTTTGAGATTGATGGTGCGACGTTTCTTTCTTGTGCATAGACGGAGACAAAGTATAGCCAGTTGTTTTTATTAAAGAGATATCATCGTACATTGGTTTCTTGAAAATCATTTTGCTAGTTTATTTGTTTTTAATATGAGTTAATAAATTAAAGACATCACTGATTGTTATAAACATTCTAAATTTAGCGTAATGTATGCGTAAAATTATGTTTTCGAATAACCTCTCACATAACGTGAGATTTTGATTAAAGCGCTAAATAAAATTATCTGTAGCAAATATTGTTTATGTTTTGTCTATATGAATTTATTAAATGTTTACGATAGTGTCTAAAAAAAAGGTGTAATTTAAATATGTCCATCTTGAAAATGAAAATTGTATACTTCTTACGAGTGGAATGTAAAAAGTTATACTCCCTTCAAAAGACAGAATGCTGGAACACTTGAAATATTTTGAATACTTGGGCTGAGATATTTTATTCAATTGCAGTAAGCACCTAGAACAAATAAATCGAGATTTTGTGTTCATATCTATGAAACTGTTAGCTAATGTCTGTTGAAAACATCGATGCTCCATATCATGTTTGTTCAGACTTTATAAAGCAATTGCAGGCTTGCCATGTACGACAGAGAAACCTGAGTTACTTTGAAGATATAGGAGAGAAGTATATAAATAACAGAAATTAGTTTTTTAAGATTCATTCGAAGAGACCGCAGTCGAGGAGATGTGATATGGTAATAACGTGAAATAAGTGAAGAACTTTGAATATTTAATTTGCATCATAAGAAAAAAATGAAATCAAATAGAATTGAAGAATTCAAGAAACAAATTCTACCAGTAAAAGCAAGAAGTATAATGAAGCAGAAAGAAGAAGTAACATTGGTAAACTAAGGGAGAGATGGGAACTATAACAGGCATTGTTGTCTAAAACGAAAAGCGGAGAAGAAGAAGGAGAAGAAGGAGAAAAAGAAGAAGAAGAAAAGTTTAAGAAATTTTAAAAAGGAAAAAAGGATCAAGTAGTAAAGATAAATTTTAAAATCTGAAAATGTAATTAGAATCTAAAATTAACGTTTTGACTTTTTTAATAACGGAATAAGCAAAGAAGAAAGTAAATAAACAATGACGCTCCATTCTTACTATATTACAACATCATCCTTGTGCATAACTGACGAGTTACCGTGTACGCGTCAGGCCGTGTTGTGTGGCTCGGCTAATTTATTAATATTTACTGTTGTACAGTTAATCCAAATGCCACTTGCATGGTTAGTTATGTCCAAGCGGTTAATTACAACGTACCATAATAAATGGTAATTACATTTATCGGCCAATATATTCCGTACATCTCGGCCGTTTTACGTCTGTTACTCGCTGGTACGGTAAAACTGTCCAACTCCCGCGTAAATTTTGTAACTTAATAACCTCTCTAGACTACTGAATTGGTAATTGAATTTCTTCTATCTGTTCCAGGTTGTGGAAAGTTTTGTATTTTAAAGAGTTCATATTTACAGTTTGATATGTCTTCAATCAAATAGAAATATCTTAAATAAATCTTTTTAATGTTTATTACCAATTTTAAATCATCAAAATAAATTCTATAATTTCCATGTGATATAACGGTTTGAACCAATTTCCATCAGACCACATTTAAATAATTTGAAGTCTATTTCGAAATTATATTCTTGTTTACTTATTGGTTTCTTTGTGGTCTTGCTTCTGTATGGTTTCCTACGAACTCACTGAATACTGAAATACTTTCTTTTTTTATTTCAATCTATTTGGTTAAATATATGTGTTTTTAGTGTAATATTAAATGATTATTGCTGACTTCACATTTTCAAATCATTTTTAATAGATTTGCAAAATTTCTTCACATCGCTGTTAGCTGTTATGTATATCAAAGTTGTCAAATTTTTAATTTTATTTTACTTTAAATATAATCTACATTTTTCGTTAAGTCCTCAGATGCAATTTTTTTATTTTAAAATTTATTTTATTATCCATTTTCTTTATTGTGTTCGTATGGTATCCACTTTCTTGAGCAATTTAATACGTACATCATGTACTGTAACAGTGAGGTTTCTAACCACCGCATTCACGTTTTTTCTCAGAGCATACAATTTTGCATATAACAATAACAAATTAACAAGCTCATTATATAATGTGGTTGCGACAAAAGCGTAATTTATTATACCTTACATAATTAATTTGAAAATCAAAATTTAATGTAGTAAAAGTTAATCTTAAAACTGTCATTGAATCTAAAAGACCGCATGAACATAAACACGGAGTCTGTACTTATTATAACTGAATATATAATAGTAAATTACGCCAGAATGCAATATGTAACGGTGTGTGAACGTTGGATTACGTCTTGTAAAACGTTATCTTGGAAAAGATGATCCGATTCGGATGACCTTGCCTGGAATTTGGCTCCCTCGCTGATCTCGAACAGCCTGTAGTTACATTTTTCAGTCTCTGTACTGATTTCAGTAATTTATCCGAAACGTGACCCGGTGGCCTCCTTTCGCTACCGATTCTTAGACAAAATTCAGTGTCTTTCGGATCAACCCGATGTACATCTTCCTTCGTACATGACGGTGTCGTTTCAACGGTTCGCTGACAATATAAATGCTTAGTTTGGTGTGTGTAAACGTCCTCGACTGGTCAGGAAGTGTGTCTGTTGTGGAGTAACGTCCAAGTGTGTGTACATGTCAGAAAACTAGAACAATATCCTAGTTACTGAATTGCCGCCAGATTGAATTTCAAAGTACATAAGAACAATGCTTTAACGGGAAATTACAAACGAGATTTCATTGTAAAATCACAAAAATCTGGAATGGTTCCGCTTTAATTAGTCAGGGAGTCGACGAACATACAACCGAAACAGTATTTGCTTAAAATATTAATGAATAAATTACTTAATGATTATAAAGTACATATTACAAAGTAAAACATAACTATTTTAAACATTTTAGCAATCATTAATTAATAACCTAGTACGATGAATTACAATAATGTAGACTTAAACCAAGGAACTGCCGTCTTTGCATTACGTGATAGAGGTATCAACATTTTCTGTCTTAAAACTGTTTGCTTTCAACAGAAGACAGTAATATATTACTGTTCAGGTTCTAAACCAAGTTCTTTAGCATAAAAATATTTGCAAAATCTGAATAACAGCAATTTTTCTTTATACTCACAAATAGTTATTTTTATTATTTTTTTAAACACTGACGCGAACTGCAAAATACACTAACCCCTCTTGCATTATAGCCCATCATATAACTAGCCTATTCATCAAAATAATTACAGAAATTTCTAGAAAAGAGCGACACCATGCGTCCTTTTTCCCAACAACAAGTCATTTCTTGAAACTTCAAATTCAACAATTCGAATAAAAATTGGACGTAGGCCTAATTTTAAAATTATACGCGCACCGATACTGTAAATGATACAGTGAGGAAACTTTTTTTTTTAAACGATACACGCAATTTTCCACAATTGATTTATCCGCTAAGTGATTATCGTCTTCTCCCTTTAAATATTCATACGTATACGTATGCTGTTTTCCTTGCACAGTAAAGTTGTATGTATTTTTAAAAATTTGTTTATTGTAAAATTCTTTTAATGCGCTATTTATTAATTATAATGACACCCAACTTACAGATCTGACTGCATTTTACACAATATGATGTGTAGTGTCCGCCATTTAGTATGCCAAAAATTCGTGTTTTTGCTGATACTTCTAAAATCAAAACATGTGATTTGACATCTCGTCTATCAAAACTGGCTCAGCCATTTTACTGTTACAAAGTGATAAACAAACATACCATCTTATAGCGATCAAAAATTTTCAAATTTATAAATTTTCTGATCGAGCAGTGCATTCTCACACAGTCAGGTCACCAACCCAAACCAGAGCAATAAATAAAGGCAATTAAGAACACGTGAACCCGACGCCAGCTACGAGACAATAAGACAACGTTTTACTTAACGCAACAAAGGAAATTGGGATCGACTTTGACAGACCAAACTCAACTCAAATTTACGACATCATAACAAACCGAACAAAGAGCAGAGTCCAGTGACACAAGTACGCAGAAATTGTAACGAGGGGACGCTGTAGGGTTAAGCCAACACGTGTGAACGTAAGAAAAGGGATACTGGATACTCACTGACAAAGGATTTAGAAAGTCTCGATAGTATAGAAACAGTACAGCGAATACCCAGTGAATACATACGACCATGTCGCACAGCATGAAAACAACGCCAGAGTGACAACTCATATTTACGACGAGAAATCGTGGAGGCAACTCAGAGTGACAGCGAGCGAGAAGTTATTAATTGGTAGAAAAAACGGGGTGGAAGTTGAAAAATGAACAGGACGCAACGGATTGTTAGCGAGGGTGTAACAACAAACCTTGGGAAACTCACGAAACAAAGGTTTGACAGACAGGCGAACAATTACTTTATATTCTTAGAAAGAGTGCGATGTCCTTAGCTGTGTATTTCAGGGGATGTTCAACAGCCAACCAGAGGTTAGCATCTTCCGAAGAAGTAAGTGGAGAGGACTGTTGTCATGGTGACAACCAGGGCAGCAACTCAGAGAGTCGAAAACCAAAGATCATCAAAGTGGAAGGAACATGTGACCCAGGAGAGGGTAAGTCTGGAACCTATCGGGATCAACCGAAGGCGTGGAAGGCAGAAGATTGCATTGTGGTAGAAAACGTTTGATGAAAAAACCGTTTGCAGGGTACACGAGGCTCTCAGTCTCATAAAATTTTGTGCTCAGTTTTATTAACTCAGTTCTACACAATTTTACCGCAGTCTCATAAAATTTTGTGCTCAGTTTTATTAACTCAGTTCTACACAATTTTACCTCAGTCTTATAAAATTTTATCTCAGTATTGCGCAGTTTATTTACTTAGTTACTTTAACTTTTGAACGTGCGAAGTTATCTAAGTATCGTTATACTTTCGAGTTCAGTACTATAAACTTTAAAGTATTATTCATTATTCGACATTATGGAACTTAGAAACTTTTAACAAGTGAAGTTACATCTCAATAATAGAACTTTTGTGTATCAACTTCGGACATTGTGATTCGTATCATAAACTTAACTTGATTCAGACTTAATTATTCTAGTTGTGCAGACTCATGAACGATAAGAGAACTCAATATTCATAAACACAAGTGTATAACATAACGCACATTCACGACCAAGCTAAGTAGAACATGAACAGTTAGATGAAGCATCTTTGTAATAGACATTTTATTTGAAAACAACCCACTAATGATGGTTGTATCTACACTACACAGAACTCTATAAACTGTTAGTAAAGACGGGTTACATCAACACCACACCACGTACGCCGCGAATGAATTCTCATCGCAAGTTTCAAAGTGATAGTGAAAACATCCAATCAACGGAGCGAGCACACATGGAGTCACCAGTAAGCAGGAAATTTCACTGATGGATTTTTGGATATTCTAAAATGTCAAGTTAAGTTTTCATGATTTTAATATTATAATAATACTGCTGCTCTGTCTCTTTTCCAAGAACAAACACCTTTGAGAAATTGTAGAATCATTTAGTAAAGATAATGTTAAAATATATTATGAATATAAAAGCTACTCATCTGAGACACATAATGACCGCATTAGTTTAGGGTGAATAATATTTGATTTGTCTATGTTTTGTGTATGTTTATCTATGTCATGTTGTATGTTATGTTTTCAGCCATCAACGAAGACAGATTTATATTGTGATTTATGTTTTATATGTTTCTGAATGTATTTTCAGGTAATGATTTATATATGTGTTTCGGAAGTTAACTTGAGTAATGTGTAATAAACAAGCATTCTATTTGTAATATATATTTTATGCGTTCATTATTGTTCCAAACCTTAACATCAAAAGACATTAACGTCAATTGATTTGTTTGATAAATTTTCTTATATTGTTTTAATAACAGAGAAATATAGAGTCTCATTATTTATGCTAATTAGTAATGGATACATTCAGTGATTAGATTGATTAATAATATTTGCATAATCAGATTAACTAGTCACACATTTTATAATTTAATTGAATAATTAAATTTTTCATAAATTAGCATAATTATCGTTAAAATCTGAATCAATTTTTGCCTAAAAGAGTAATGAATAAATTATTTAATGATTATAAAGTACATATTACAAAGTAAAACATAACTATTATAGATATTTAGCAATCATTAATTAATAAACTAATAAGATGAATCACAATAATGCAAACTTAAACCAAGCAATTGCCAGTTCTTGCATCGGAAAACACAGCCGTTCGCATTATTATACCCTACTTAGTTCTCAAATAAACGATCATAACTCAATTTAAGGCATTTGTTATAAATTGTGAAGTACTAAAGTAAATATTATAAAAAGTAAAACAGTAGTTTAAAAGTAATTTATGTGAACTGTACAAATATTACGTGTTGTGTCGCGTTTGTACACATGGGACAAAATTTTGGCCACGCGTTTACTTAACGCTCTATACAAACGTTTGTATTTTCAAAACCTGTTAAGCTAGAAACTTACAAACTGAATAAAAATATTGAATTGAAAAGATTCTGATAATTTAATTTACTTATACACATATCACTAACAACAAAACGTTTCTCGCACCCGACTATTTCGTGTCGTAATTCCAAAAATATTGTAACCAAACTGTATATATAATTTTTTTGTTAAGTATGCCGAGCATACATACCTATTAAGTATTCCTCTGCCTTATCGGGATGTAAAGCTATAAAGTGAAGTAAGAACGATCCATTTATACCACAATTAACAACGGAAATACAACGAGTTATGTTTTAAAGTTGAATAAACTGTTGAAACGTACAATTTATTGTTTTTATATTTTTTATGCTTTGTTGTGGCCAAAAAATTTATGAAACGATGTAGAGTAACGATTTTTACATTGTAATAGTTTTTAAATTATAATCCTTTAATTTGAATATTTTTATGACTTAATTTTGAATAGCCTACATACGAGCGAAAAACACATATACCCAATATATTTCCGCCTGTGCTCCATTGTGTCATGTGACTTCTGATGACGCATGATGATGTATTCTGACTTCTAAATGCATAATATGCAATGCTAACTGGTCCGAAACCCACACTATAACTCAGGGCTGTTTTGTGAGACATTTTCGACCAATATACCTCTCTCATCTTCCATCGTTCCTGCTCTTTATTATTTCCATAGTATGTTAAATTCATTTCATTGGATATCGTTATAACTAGTCGTGGTAAACCGGAATTGCTGTTAATCCACAATCGGATTATCGGAGCCTGATTGTAACTGAATGGAAACTCAGGCAGAAGATGTATATAATCACAGGTAGTGTCCATTAGCAGAATAATCCGAATATATAAAAACAATTTTCTTCCAGACCGCGTAAGGCCGGATAATTAAGCGAGGATTTTGTTTAGCAACAGATGATTTGAGTTGTGAATGATGATACCCATTGACGGTTAATTTTAAGCGATTTTTATTCCCACCGTTGATGAATAAATATTTTATGACTTATTCGAAATTATCGAATGTCCTAAATATAACTGTTATCTGTGGTCTACACATTATAGTTACTACCTGAACCTCCGGACTCTGAACCTGTCGCTGACAAATTTCAACATAGACTACTCTGTCATTCTGACTAATCTAAGGTATTGTTACGACGGTCTACTTGATCGTCGTAGGTACAGTGGAAAACAAAATACAAGACACCAATTAAGTCACTAATCACCAGCTTTAATTTTCACAGTTAAACAGTTCGTAATTAACAACACTGTCTCTTACAACAAATCAAATAAAAGTTGTTCACATGCAACAAAATGTCAACTAATATAGAACACAATTATATTACAATTATACCGCCCGATTATAAATCACAACACTTCACTAATAACCACTTGAACGCACACAGTAATCAATTGTAATATATCGCAACTATAACTGAAACTAAGGCCGCTCCCGCCTTGTATTTATACCCCCGCTCACAGACCAGAACATTCCAAACTACGCGTTATCTCTACCTACGAAGTAATTAATTGCGGCCTTGACACAGTTCGCGCGGCTTCTGATACAGTCTAGCTAATACGTCGAGAATCACGTATGCCACCCGCATTACAGGATCCCTCTGGAACATTCGATAAACACGTAGACTGTTCTGTAATCTCGTAACAGTATAATAAGACAATTTTCAACTTTGGGTTTCGATTCGTTTCACTTCTCACCCCATTGAAAAGTGTTTGTTAGGTGAAACATCCATAATGTAATCAGTTTTATCAGCGTTATGCCAATTGCAAGACGCAATTCATTCTACGAAATTTCCAGGCAGTTTAGTATGGCTGGCAGAAAGAAAACACTTGATTAAACAGCGTAAAAAAGTACAACCACTGTTTCCGGAAAATATACTACCTTCAGGAGAGAACACTCAAATTTATATAATATATTGTACAGACACGCCGAGTAGTGGGTACTATACGAAAGCGCCTTTTTCTCTACCGATTACGTTTTGTTTATGGTATTACTAAATACAGCGGAGAAAATTGAGAAGAATAAAATAAACCCCCCCCCCCTAGAGATAAGGGTGCCAGGGAGATGGGAAGTGCGGGGACGGATGGGATGTTAAATTATATTTGAGCGCAGCGTCTGTTTCTTACAGAGAAGAAAATTGTATTTTGATAGTAATATACTGAACGAATGAGGGGGAGGCGAGTGTGTTTTTCTTAGGGCGGCAAACGTCACGCGCGGGGGGGGGGGTTAGCGGTGGTGTGCCAAACATATGTCAGCGGCAACCTGTGTTCCGACTGCTATTAACGTTAAACTGTAATAAACTGTTCCAGTGTGTATCGCCTTCGCCTTTCTGGTTTTGTGACGCGACGAAATTGGATGAAATCTGACGAGAGGAGCCTGCTGCCACCAATCAAATGACATTTCTGTTCTGCGTCATCATTGAATGGTGAAAGTAAAACCGAATTTTCTCCTACGCTGAACGTAGTTTTCTCCTACGGACTAACAATTTTTTACTATTAAAGCTGCCTGAAAGACTAGGTGTAAATTTGTTTCCAGTCTTATTTAAGCTGAAAATCAACATTCACCAGAGGTGTTTATAGGTTGCGTTGCTCGTTTGACGAATAATAACACAGTTGATTCCCCACTCCATGAGTTCAAAGGCTTTACTTCTTTTTAGCCTTTACGTCAACTGTTCAACTGTGGTCCGAAAGTTGTATTTTCACAAAGTTCACAGAATAGTCAATTTCATGTTTGTTATTTGAGTAGTGGCAACGTCCGAAGATCGCGATGAAAAACATTTCTGAATGATGAATTTCTCACACACGATAATTCCATGACACTTTATTAGGGAAAATTTTTACCTGTTTATTCGGCGTTGTTTAGCATATCGCCATAATTTCATTGCCAGACATAATATAATTCTTTTATATTTGAATTTTCTGTTGATATATTTTTATATATTTCAAGCTTAATTCTTTCCTGCTTTTTAAACATTTTAAATAAGGGAAACTATTGTCATTGAAAAAATAAAATGTTTAAAAATTATTTGGAGACTCAACGGACTAGTACAGACTTCAGTTTCAAATAAAGTAACAAGAAGAAATAAAAATTTTACAGAAAATAATAAATTGTTATTTGCTGGAACACCAACGTAGGATGCTTAAGATACATCCCCACAGATTAAGAAAATCTAAATAAATAAAACAAACGTGAATACGTAACGAGCTGATAGAAATTACAATTTTAAGTATAAAAGAAAAAATATTTTGAACTATTCTTCAAACATTTTCCTGTTTTATAAATATATAAGTTTCTCACCTTGAGTAACGATGCACTGCCAGTTTAATTTCTGCTTTCTTTTGGGTTCCGGACGTTAACGTTGGCCTGATTAATTGTTGGATTTATGTTTCTACAGGGTGACGTTTCGGATGTTATTTTTAAATAATAACTTGATTCGTTTGAAGCGAGCCGTCAGCCTGCGTATCCCCTTCTCTTCTGTTTAAGTACTTACCTTATCAGCGATTGCTTCGTTTACACCGATACTTTTCTCTGCTTTTGAATGGATCCCCAACACTACTTCTTTAAAGACTGTGAACGAATCCAGCTGACCCAAATTATGGTCAATATGTCTGTCCGTTAATTTAGAGATTTTTTCTCCGTAACATGGCTTTTTATCAGCTTACATAACATTATCGCGTTACATAATACATATCAACTTTAAAATAATACAGTGTTAATGAGCTACCTAAGTAGCTTAGGAGAGGCAGGCCGCTTATGTGAGCTGCTCGATTTACAGTTAATACAATGTGACCAACAGAACTATTACCTTCGTAGGACGTTAAACAATCGCGTTTATATGGCGGATTCGACCTTGAGACTAATAAACGCATTTTAATTATTTTTTGCCGCGGAAGTGGAGTTCAGAACCTGTAGATAGTTAGCAATGAGCCGTAAGCGCTAGACTTTCACACATTTTTTGAGAGTATTCAGAGAAAATAGATTCCTAATTGGTTTTGTAGAATGACTGGTTTTGGCTTCATGAACTTTCGCATCAGTACTAGGCGTTGGATAGCTTTAATTTTTTCATAGCGGTGTGTCTTGTTTTCCTTTGCAAAGACTTCCATTTAATTCTTTGATTTTCATTGGCCAAGAAAACTGTTTCCAGACTTCTGTTCTGTGTATATATTCTATTTAATTAAAATGAGTTCACAACAACTAGTATGTATTGAACTAAAATATATATATATATTTTTTAAATTTACATAGAAACTTTTCACTTTATGTAATAAATATTTCAATGGTATTTTTATATATTACTTGCAATACTAAAATTAATTAATTGAATTCACTATTTTATGTTAAACACCCAAGTAGCTTAAATTTTGTTTCTTATATTTATGTACATACATGTCTTTTATGTCTGTTATTTTATATTATGTATATCTAATTTATAATATGTACTATGCTTGTAAACGGCTTTTTAAAGAAAGGATTATTTAAAAATCTGTGTTATTTCTTACCAATAATTAAATTTAAAAAAAAATCATTTTATTTAATCAATGGTGTTCTTTTTACGTAGGCTATATCTAAATAGTAACCACTAATACCACTAATATCTTTCCTCACAACTAAGAGTAAGATTTATTGTCCAACAGTAAAATTAAACGTAACGCGCACACAAATCCTATTGCCTAGCGGGTGATTAAAACACTATAATTGCGACCAGTATTACCACTGAAAAGTCTGAGTAATTTAAATGTTGATATATATATATATATATATATATATATGTATGTATTTTATGTTTTATGTATAGTACTGAAACGATGAAACTACAGAACACTCTCGAACAGCCGGGAGCGTCCTCTACCCGTCCCTCCGTTAGTCCTCAGCCAAGGCCGCACTCACAAATACGTTCCAGAGTGCTATGGAGAGCACTTTAAATACGCATAATGCGACATTCCGCAGTAAGGATGGAAAATTCTGGAACACGTGCGCTACCTATAAAAGGGACAGAGGCTGGCTTTGTCAATCGGTTACGTTGAGCGAATTTCCTTAGTGCGATCGAGTGGCAGCTGAAGTATTGTAGCGAAGTGTTATTGTGTTATAATTAGTGTGGAATTATATTATTTGACATTATTATTGCGTGTATACAATTTAACTTGAATTGTTGTAAGGGACTACCTTGTTGACTACAAATTATTAATTGTGATTAATTAAAGCTGGTAATTAGTGATGTTTGGTGTCTGTATTTGTTTCCACTTTACCATACGACGATCAGTGAGACCGTCGTAATAGTATTTATTATAATATTCTTAGACAATAATAATATTATTATGTTACGTTTTATAATATTCATGCTGGCTGATTATCCACGGAATCTGTAATTAATGATGTAATAAGTTTTACTAACAACGGTACTTCCTCTTGTTAGTAAGGTTAATAAGTTAAAAAACACTGTTATCTTTGCTCACAACTTTTTTCTATAATCGTCAGATCATTCAGTTGATTGCTTTCAATTCACTATTATCGTATCTTTTCAAGTGACCTACGTTCTGTTGCAACATGATCCAAGGTCCTGTTTTTTGCTTTTCTCTTCCATTTCTCACGCGAACTCATCCCCTAATTAGGTTTCTCAGATGTCGATACTTTATCTGATGAGATTTTTTATCGCGTATCATCTGAGAAACTTTTATCGATGATCATTCTATTTTCTATAAAAAAACCTTCTGCATTCACCAGACTTCAGAAGCCTCCTATTATTCATTCTCTACCTTCCCAAAGATTTTCCATGGTTCAGACCATGCAGATCCACGATCCACACAAAAGACGGTTGGAAATTTTTCCTTGTTTTGAATTCTGAGTATTAATTTTAGTTGCAACATAAATTATAAATTAATTACAACTATAATTACTTCTTCAAAAGTTATGCGACAATGTGATGCTATTCTACGTATAATGAAACTTAAACTGCTTGCGATGAAATCTGCGGGACTCTTGTGAGACAAGAGTTGTCGCGCTCGTGGGCGCGTGACAAACATAAAAGTTGCTGAACGACATTTCTCACTGAATACAACAACGAGGTGCTCTTTTATGTTGTGTTTTACGAGCGTAGTGGAAGGATGAGAGAGACAAACGCCGAGAAGTGACTTCACTGTAGGAGCAGAGACAGGAACTTAACATCATGTTACAGACGTTTATTGCTTATCAAATGGGATACGCTTTCTTGAATCCTTCAGGAACGGTGCTGGTTTGATGTTTATAGCGCTTTTTATGCAGAATATCTGGATTTAATTAGTGTTTCCTCTGTCTGTCGCAGTTGGCAACACGGAATTTTCTGACATTCAGTGTATAATAGTTAAGATAGAGCTGGAAAACGGAGAATTTCTCCTACTCTATGCACTGTTCGCCTTGGTCTGTGTGGTGTTTCATCAAAAATATGCAGCAAGAAAAAATTTGTAACAGAAGACGAAATACTGGAGCGTGATGGTACAAATAACCAGGGAGTTATGGCGCTTCATGTAGCACCAAGTAGGATTTCTTTCTCGTTATTGCAGTGCACGTACTACAGCCGTCATTGTCACTTAAAGTTCTAAAATCGTGAGCCAACTAGGCATCCAATAAATTCACACTGGACTGTATCTGAGTGGTAAACAAGAAATAGCCGTTACCTATTCACGTCATGCAACCGCATTATTTTATTTTATTTTTGGGAACGACACCATTTCGCTGCCAAAACAAACGCTATGCTTGGCATCGGCGTACGGTCTTTCAGAATCGACGCTGTCACTGGAATTTTTATAATGGAGAAGCGACAGCAAGTTTTTGTTTAGACGGTGATTACACAATTTATGGACACCGTTTTGGACGCGTTGTTTTAATTAAACTCGTGAATACCACAAAATCGACACGTGTTTTTCACCTCCCCAGCAGTCAGTCTGTGGAACAGAGTATTTAGGATAGAGTATAGGATAACAGAGACAGCTAGAAGCTTAGTGCTGACTACACTGGAGCTCACTGCATGCTGTACGGCTTAAAATGAACGGCCCGTCCTACTTATCTGATGGCACAAAGCCACGTTGGTGGTTCGAAATGGATGGTAACATGGTTAAAATTTCGTCTAATCTATATATCTGGATCGTCCGTAAAAGTCAGGCCACTATGTGTTTTCTATCTCAGAAATATTGATTTTCCCTTAACGATTTTCTCCCAGTCGTTAAGGCCAATTCTTGTGTCCTGGACAAACTGTTTTCTTGCACCACTTGGAGATTCTACCTTGTCGTCTCTCCCATAAATCGTATAGTTACATAGATTGAAGTTATGGAAATAACTGATTTTCAGTGTACTACTGGAGATAGTAAAATAATAACTTTTTACCCGACTTCAAAAAGGAGGAGGTTCTGTATTCGTCCCTATGTTTTTTTAAATGAATGTTCGCGATTATTTGTGAATGACTGAACCGATTTTAATTAATCTTTTTTATTTGAAAGATCATGTTCCTGCAATTGTCCCATAGTATTTAAAGTTGGTATTGTACCAGTACTGACTCAGTATCAGCAGAATACTGTATTTCATATTTACACTCGTGCTTGGAAAATTCAATAATAGACTGGGGCTACTGCGTTGCTGGCGTTACATTTGTATGATTAAATTTTGTTATTCTCAAATTACGACGTAAAATTGTATGGAGTTCTTCAATATTCACAAAACGCAAACAGCACGATACACCTTTGGATGCTGCTCTATGACCCTTTGGCTCTCTACCATGTCAATCAAGCAACCAAAAGTATTTTATATATCTCTGTTCTGTACATGTCATAGCTACTGAAAATAAATTACCAGTAAGAATCCCATACTTGTGATTTTCGAAAAAAGCGATCAAACCATTCTTAAAACTTTGAAAACCTTCGTTACTTTGATCTTCATCAATACGATCATCAATAAATATATCAAAACATACATTCATATTTATCAGACGACTATTCAAATATAACCGTGACTGAAGGTGCGTAATCGCTAAATAGGCCTACTCCTTATTTTGCTTTTAAGTATTAAGATTTGCTCGTAATGATATGCATTATCATATAATACTTTTCACCTACTATAACTGTGTAATTTGTCACTTATAGTTCAGATATTTAGATCTAACAAGAAAAAAGCTACACAAGCAACTGCTGCTATGCCAGTATACTGTTCACCAAATAATGAATCGATGTTGAACCGTTCATCATCTTGATGAAATGAACCACGCAAAACCGACATGTTATCGTTTATAGTTACACATTTATTTAACTCATCAATCGGTGTTTTCATATTTCTTTGTTGGATCTCTTGAGTCTGCATTTGCATGTTATCTCTGTATTCCGCATTTTCTATCACCTGGACTATCTCAGAAGTATTGTAATTCAATATGTTGGCAAAGTTTGGTTTAGCGTCAAGATATGAATTGTTTATGCTTTAATAAACAATGAAATCCAATTCTTAGTCGTTGGATATTTATTTGTAATTCTCTGTTCTACTTCAGATTTAGTAGTCCTGTAGTACACAAAGAAAATAGCAGTTGTTTAGCAATTTCTACGACTTCTTAGGCAAATAAAACTAATTGCCCTTTACACCAATTGTTGCAAATACCTTCTTTACCTTCATGATTTTTAAAAACACATTTATTCTTGCCCTAGTTGCTCTATATCCGATAAATTCGATTGCTGACAGTACAGGCACGACGTCCATTTTTTTTCAAAACACTTGAGATGGAACTTTACGTTTCTTTATATTGCTAGCGGAACGAGTGCGTACCACCACATTAGACGGTCATTGGATAGAGGATCAACTTTATGCAAAGGACGACGTTTCAAGTTTACAACGTTGCCTTGTGTATAATAATTTTCTACACACAGAACATGGAACATCAGCGAGCTCACTTATTGATTACATAAAATCATCTTCATTAATACAATTATGTCGTTTATAATTTTCATGGGTCTTTTCTAAGCGATGCGTTCTTTGCTCCTCTGTTTCGTTTTGTTTTGCTTTCCGACTACATTCCCGTGCTGCCATCAACCTTTTATTTCGTTCATGAGGAAGATCATCATTCAGACATTGGTGAATAAAATGAAGGCGAAGTTGGCGCTGTTCATCTGACTCATGTCCAATCACTCATGCATCAAGCTCAGTCTGCGGTCACGCTGACCGCTTCGTTTGTTGCTCAAAAGTTCACGGATATAATAGAGGCAGGATTAGCTTTAGCAGCAAGCGACTCTTCAGATACTCTAGAGAGCATATAATCTCCCATTTGCGACCCTCTAGCTTGTCGAACAGAGAGCCCTCTTGAGAACATGATTTAGCATTTCGCTGAGCATTTTTAATACGTAGACGAAGTTTTTCTGTTTTTCAGATTCCTTAGCACCATAATTTCTCATACGTGATGAATCTTTCGTTCATCTGCCAATAATTTAAAATATTTGTATTATTAGATACACAGTTATTTATTAAAAACAATTACTTATTTTACTAATTATGCAAGTAACATTATCAAATTGTAGTAAAAATTAAAAAATAAAATTTTTTGGAAAAACCAAGTTCAAAAAGGAGAAAGCATTTTAACACACATGAAATTATTTTATAAAACGTTCCAAACAGTGAAAAATAATTGTTACATTTAATGGTATGCTATATGGAAATTATGAAATTTCGTAAAAAACTCCGTACCGCATATTTGTTATGAATTTGTGTACTTCGTATCTTATGTGGCTGAAAAAGTAAGCTTCACGTAACTGTATCCCAATACACTTTTTGAACCAAGTCACTTTTTTAACCTTACTGACTCATCAAACGTAACACCAAATAACGTTTTACGAAATTAAAAGCCAAGTCATAGTTACGTTAGAAACCGCTAGGAATCGCATGGAGTGTGAACAGTGTCAGCGAGATGAGAGTTCGCACACTTGCAAGAGTATAGTCACTGGTGAGGTATACATATGAGAAACTACAAATGTTAATTCATCTTTTGTACCTTACGTTTCAGCTAATTTTAATAAGAGTGAAGTATTGTATCACTCTGTGATCAGTTGGCAACATTGCTTTTTCGTTTCATTTATTTCGTTACACGTTGAATCAGTTTACTGCCTTAGGAGCGCGAGGTGTACTGGAGTTAGCCGGGGACCATAGTGCCGTGTATAAAGTTGTCACTTCAAAAAGTGACTTGACACCGACTTCAAAATGCGTATTTGGATAAAGTTATGTAAAAGTTTGTTTTTTCAGCAACGTAGCATAAGATATTTAATAATAAAATATGCCCCAAAGTTCCGGAGCGCCAATTTAATAATAAAATAATATTTTCTACTGTTATCTTTTTAATTTACTGTCCCACGTGTGGGAGCCAAGTTATAACAATTAACACTTGTTTATGCCCAGCGGTTGACACCAATTTAACTTTTTATTTTTATGCTCTTTATCTCAGGGTAAAATATAAATAAATGCTCAAATTTTCTTATAAATTGTTCTTCGATTTATTACAATTAGCTATGATTGATTATCATACTTTATCATTTACATATGAACTATATAAATTCTAATCAAAATATAAACATATTCATTTTCATAAATCTTATTTCATTACTCATATTCATAGCTCTAATAATTTAAATTTTGTAATTCTTATTCAAAGACAAAACTTTTAATAATAATTTTCTTAAATTATTATATATTACGACATTGTTAATTATTGATCTGGATTCATTTAAAATCGGTGCTTATAGATAAACTTAATTTCCATAATTTCCTAATATGATTTAATTTTGTTCTAAATGAAATTTTATCTTAATCCTTTAATTAAATCTTATGAGTTCTTTAAGTGAACAGACAGTGGACCTAATACTAATTATGGCATGAAAATTTTACTTGTGGTATGTATCCAAATCTGGTAGCAGTTCATATTGTGTGGTTGTCATGTTGATCGTCTGGCGTGTCTGCGATATTTCCCTCTGGATTAGCAGATTGTAACGTGGTCTCCTTGGAGTCACAAGACACTGCACAACACCAAACTTCACTCTCTCAAATTAGTTCGCGTTAATTGTTATTATAGTTATTCGCTTCTACAGCCATTATTAATTATTATTTATTAACTGCGTTATGGTTTGAACTACTGTTGTTACGGGTTTAGCTCGTTTCGTAATGTTACTCGATGATAAAGTTATTGTTGCGTATTTGCACAACTAAATTACAGCGTTATTTGATTATCATTTGTGTTGTATTAACTCACTTGTACGTCACTAGTAAAATTACAGTTTTTCTCTTTACCGAACTTTGTTCTAGTACGAGCTTACTTTTCTAACCATCGTACCGAATTTCTCTAAGTCCAATAACTATGGGAATCTCGGTCGCGGACTTACACTCCCGTTTCCGTCAAAATTTTTAGTTAAACTCCTTGAGCGCGTCTTTCTCGCGTTCCTATATCGAATTCCCTATTTCTCCCACTTACTTCCGATTTTTCTTACGCTGTTTTCTAATTGGTTCTACTTTACGACTCTTCAGATTTAGAGACCACCTATTTTTCCGAAAGAACTTCTCTGATAGGCCTTTGGATTCCCACCAGATTCCTTCCCTAGGTCACTACACTGAGGTCGTTGTCGCTGCTAGATACTGTAGCAATAATTCTTGCCTGTCACTTTTTTGGAGTAAACAAAACAACCCTTAACTTTCTCGTCAAGTATTGTTTTCGTGCACTAGGTTGTTCTAATGGCATCAACTATTGTTACTTACAGGCCTTACCAAACTTCCTTTCAACACTTCTTGCTTGTGTTAGGACATTACTCCGAGCTTTCTCTCTTCTCAGTAAGGTCGAAGTCCTGTCGCTGACCGTTTGAGTCTTTCAATAACATATACCTTTTTTTTGTTTCGCTATATGCAGCTCGCGTGTATACGTATTCTGGTCTATTGTTAATACCTACAGCTGCTCTTCAAATGAGTTCGTTTACTTTTGTGCCCTTTTTTCTACGGATTTGAGGTAGTTGTCAAAGTTTAACGTTTCTTAGTATGGAGAGCGATGAACTCAGCCTATTTGCCGTGAGCGTGTTGGGGCTGATATATGATTTTATTGCCTGTCAGTCACCTCTGCGTTTCACACAACAATTCCCTGTTACGGCGCTTAAAGATACATCTCTACTCAAAATAAGAAATTTTCAAAATTTCTGATTTTGGTGTTATAGATACTAAATACATAAGTTCTTAATAAATTCATACTGATTTTTAAATAAATTTCATAATTTCCATATTGCATACCACAGAATGTAAAAATTATTTTTCACTTTTTAGAGCTTTTTATAAATAGTTTCAGGCGTGTTACAGTACTATTCTTGTCTTAGAAAGTGATATAATTCTCTGCAGAATATTTTTAGCTAAATCACATTTAACTGAGAAATTATTCAACACAAAAAAGGAACAGTTAATAACGTACTATTCACGGATAATAAGAATCACAAAATGTTTTTTCTTTTGCTAAACGGAAAATTAAGAAACAAATACGCGGTTGTTATACAGTGCACTAATTGCATCGGGGTAACTACATTCCTATCAAGCAGCTTATAACTGACTATCTCTTGTCACCGACTCCACCTTACTTCGTTTGTCATCAACTCAAGATCGTCTCGATACCTGAATGCACTGCATCCGTACTCGAATTGTGATGCACGAATCCCTAGAGGGAGGCATAATAGTTCTGGATTTTTGTGGAGAGACACATGAACTTATCGTTAAAAATAAAATGTACAAAACGTCCTGTTTCAAAGACTTAAACAGTTATTCCCTTTTACTTGGTCACCTTTGTTCAGACATTAATAATCGACGTGAACAGTGGTAAAATTAACTGTTAAGTCCGGGACCCACTTTGAAGGATATTACGCTTCATGGGACCCATAAGCATGGGAGCCAGCAGAGTTACTTGTAGGGGTGCGCACCCAGTTTATAATCATATTTTTGCTAACATCGAGTACCTTAAGGCCTTACTTACGCTTAAACAAATTATACGCACTTAATTCTATTTAATACTAAATGTAATACGGTTTGTGTGTTTGAATCTAGTTCTGAATTTAAGGCATGTTTCAACTGGTACAAATTCGGCCAAGTTAATTGTAACAGTTTTAGATAATATATTGGTAACACATATACATTGGTTAACTAATTAGTCATAAAGAAATATGACGTTTTCATGGCACAGGTAAATCCACAAACAGAATTAAGCATCAATAATACATTACTATAATGCGATTATGTTTGTTTAGAAAGTTTAGTTTTTGCGTTCCTCTTTGCAAAATATTTAAACTGAGCTCACAAAAACGATAGGCCTACGTTACGAAAATGTCAGATTACTTGTGTGAAAGTAGGAGATTTATACATGCGAAACCAGGGTTATATGTATACCTTATGTGCGGTATTATGGCACTTATACTTACGGTGACCACAGTTGCAATCCGGGACATATGACACCAGTTGATGTAGGGGGGGGGGTAGGTTAGGTTAGGGGGAGGTTGCCAGATATCGGGATGAATCTAATTTGAAATATTCATTTTGGCCAACTGATTACACGGAAATAGGTTTTACCTCAAAATTTCGGTGAAGCGTTCATGATCAAATGCAGGGAACGCCTGACCAAAATTTTGAGGCAAAACGTTTTCCTGTGTACTAACGTACGAAGAATAAACTTCAGTAGACCATGAACCACGGCCGCTATACGATAACATTCATATGATCACTGTGCTCACGAAAATTACCTCTTATTCGTGCAACTTGGTCAAGAGACCCGTGGACGGATTTATACGGCACCCTGTTGATTTCCGTCTGCATAAACGGAAAGCACAATTTTTGCTTTAAAACGATAAAATATTTTAAAGTTTAAATCTCGAAATTTTAACAATTTTTCGGGACACCGGGACCTGGGTCCGAAATTTGGGACTGTCCTGAAAAAAAACGTGACGTATGGTCACCGTACTTATACTGTATTGCCTACTGTAAGGATGAAATGATAAACTAGGTAACAACAAGTATTAATTTTATGTTCGCCTAAGCATGTAGTTATATTTTGGCCTAGGAAAATATTGATCTTTTTCTGTCACAAATATGACTATGGTACTATACTAGTGGCTTGCAAACTTTAACCACTAATTCACAGAAGTCTCGACGAAGGGCTTTACTAACCAGCTTGTTTAAATGTAGCGCTGCTACTTAATACTAATACTTATCACTTTTTTTATGGTTGCCATATTCAAATAACTGTGTGTAACCATGGGTGCGTCCACAACTGTTCGCAGGACTTTTGAAGCCATCATCGTCTTCATGAGCTCCACGGATTAAACGAAGGTTGATGTATTCCAGTACCAAGCAGGCAACGTCTAAAACTGGTCACTCTGACGCTACACTCTCCTTCTTAATTATTGTCATTGACTTTATAAGTATGAATAAAAATTAAAACTGGATAAAAACACCCTCACACAACGTCAACAGAGTCAGAGATACAGGTGGTTCAACAGTGCAATAAGCTGACAGTGTTCAGTATTCATTCAAGCTGGAATCTACAAAGGGTAACCACTGCGAAAGATTCATTGCAAGAATACGAAATTGTTTTCTCTTTGATTTTGTAAGGGACATTTACTTTTGCAGTCACGAGGTAGACAATGGTAAATGTCGTTTTAGTCATTAGTAAATATTACAGCCTCTTGGTACGAAGGAAGTGGCCATTGGGCGGTAACGTGTCCCAAATACGAAACGTTGGACACGGACGCGTTCGTATCTCATGACTTTACAAAGCAGTGCCGTATTGGTCTGTTGGAGACGCGGCGAGTCAATGGTCGTACGGAACGTTAATCTGACATACTATTTCTACGTTGTATATGTTACGTACACTACGTTCCACACTAGTTAACTAAAAGTTAATTAATTTAAACAAGTCTGATAATTTTCTCAGGCCACCTTGGCCATTTTCTAAGAGTCACAAGCATAACTGACTCCATTTGAAATAATTTTACTCCATGTATTCTGCTTAGAAAGATAAACATTGTGGATTAACAAATTACATGCCCTTTATATTGACAAATTAACGACATAATAACAAAAATGTAGTTTAACCCAGTTTAAAGTAGCAAACGTAATTTGCCCCATGACTGATAAATAAAAAGCAGAAACCTAACGTAGGCTACCTGGTAAAAACTCGATTCGTCAAATAAAGTATGTATGGTGCTGTAAATCGGACAGGTGGCCGTGCAATAAAATATCACATTGCAGAACATAAAAATGAAATTTTAAAAAGTATATAAAATACGGAATTTCAGTAAAAATTTACTTACCATATACAGTACCTATAAATAATTATGGCCTACTTGGCATACTAGATATTTAGGCCTATTTTTTAGTAATTAAAAAACGTGTAAAAAATAATTAAAATTAATAACGTAGTGAATAATACGTTGAATATTTCTAATCGTTTCGGCCACACCTGCGGAGGCCATCTTCAGTACACAAAGCCTTGAAGCAGTGAGATGGTTTCGGCTTGCAATCCCATTGAACGTTTTTTTCTAATTTTAATAATAATGATTAATGATTATAATAATAATGAATGATATGTTTAAAATAATATAAATTAGCATAATGAAAAAAATCTTTTTTTGAAAGCATATAATTTGATTTGATTTTTATAATAAACACAAACTTAAGGAATGATATTGTTTGTGAAATACCTGGTTTTTCCAGTTGTTTTGATCTCCTATCCGTTTATGACTTCTTCCACACTCTCCTTCCAACCTTCAACCGCACGTAACATACTTTTCCATCAAAAATTTTAAGCAGAATGATCACTGTTGCACACCACTATATAAAAATTATCCCGGTTAGCGCGTTCAAGCTTCACAGCTCATCGTCAGATCGGAATTGAAAGAAATAATGTGAAAACAAACCCTTCACCCCATCTCACCCCACCCTGCTCACACACAACAAGCTATAATTCAAATGTCCCTTCCCCACCCCCTGAGCCCTGTCCCTCCATCTGGACAGTTACATATTTTTCTATCAAATTCCTTGTGTTTCAGTGTTGTGTGTGTGTGTGTGTGTACATTCCTTTTAAACCTCCTCGTCTTCCTCTCCACACACGTGGGTCAGTCACACACCCTTATTTTAAAACCTCCAATTAGTACTATGCAATTTAATTCTTAATCTTATCTATCTGGCCTCTATCATTTACTTCTTAATTATGTTATAAAATATTTCTTCATTATCAAATTTAATTTTAGTATTAATTAAAATAGGAATTTGCTAGAAAAATATGTAACTGTCCAGATAGAGGGACAGGGCTCAGGGGGTGGGGAAGGGACATTTGAATTATAGCTTGTTGTGTGTGAGCAGGGTGGGTTGAGATGGGGGTGAAGGGTTTGTTTTCACATTATTTCTTTCAATTCCGATCTGGCGATGAGCTGTGAAGCTTGAAAGCGCTAATCGGGATAATTTTTATATAGTGGTGTGCAACAGTGATCATTATGCTCGTGATTTCAACCACTAACACAACTTTCTTCATTAAAAATCAAAAATTTTTTTACTTTTGTAACTCTTCAAAAAGCCATGCTGGCTGCTTAATAAAATTTTTGTGTAATCTCCAACTTTAGAAATGGCAATAATTGTGGCTGTAACAACTACGGCTATTATGATTAAGTGTGTTAGTATGTAATATACATACGAGTGTCCTAGAGATTGGAGAGGTTGGAGACTGTGGTACACCACCACATGAGAAACAGGCTACCTTTCAATCGGGTAGACAGACTCATGATCCGATTTTTAACTTCAGAATGCTCACAGAGAACAGTTTCGACAGAGTTCGGGACTTGATTTTGGCATTCCTAGATTTAAAAGTTGCTCTTGATTCAGTATGTGGAAAAGAACATAACGTTCTTTGCGGACAAAAATAGTTTCAACAGACTGATACGGAGTGTGTATCTTGAGACATTAAGTGAATTATGAAACTGAATGGAGAGCACTCTGAAATTTTGAAGTAAAGAAGGCATCAAGAAGTAAAGTTATATTATATATACATAATATAAGTTTATAAAAGAGAAGGAAACAGAAGGCCTTGGTGAGAAAGTAGAGATTGAAGCTGATTCTGTCCCAGGTGTTTGGATGTTATATTTGACAGAGATAAGAGAAAAGAATAGGTAATACCTAATAGTCTGACGAATGCAAGCTACTTGTACTAAACAATAAACAACACACTTACTGGAAAAGAGAAGTGTGTCAAAAAAGATACTTTAGATATTTTGGTATTGTTACCAACGATAATGTGTGGATCATATTACGAACAAAATTAGATCATATCTTGATAAACAAACAAGCAGAATAACATTAGCAGAGATGCGGTTTTTGGGAGAATAATGAGAGAAACGAGGCGGTCAGAAGGTAATTGGATGTAAACCTTGTAGTGGATTTAATGGAAATGTGGCAATTTATAAGACTAGCCATGCAAATAGAGCAGGTGAAGAAAGAAAACTAAAACAGTTCCAGAAAGTAAAGCGTAAGACATATTTTATGCCAAGGATGTCATGGCAGGCAAATATTGAGATTGGGACGGGTCGTAGAAAAAGCATACAAGAAACAAATGTTTTATGTATTAATAGGAAGGATGAGAATGGACAGAGAGTCTATACAACCCGATGTTGAGAGGCAGAAGGCTTTGGTAAGGAACAATAAGAACTTTAAACGAATTTATTTTTATGAAACTGCTAAATACATGTTGTAATTCCATCTTATTTTACGATATATCAGAATGTCACAAAAAAAAAACAAAAAAATTAATAAATGTGAACATAGTTTCAATGTGGAGCTTTTCTTGTAGCATGTGTAGTTTATTTTATAAGTATTGACAAATTTGTTTTAAAGAAGAAATTTTAACGTAGTGTATTTTGTCAGTAGTGTACTCGTATTATTAGTACAATTTTTTGTTGTACTAAAAATATTAATTAAAAAAAAAACTTCCAGTAAAACAAGTTAAAAAACATCGAAAATATTAAAACACTGAAAGTATTATTTTAAGATTTCATAAGGCTAAAAATAAACTTACTCACATACATATCCATGCTTATAAGTTACTTTACTCTAGTATCTGACGGAAATGGAGTTTGCTATTTCTTATATTTTGCTACACGATACGACCCTAATCACTGGTGAATAATTCGATGTTTCGATTAACGAAAAATATGCACAACAAATTTTGCTAAACCTGTAAAAATCTTATGTACTTTCACATATTCCACCTTTTTATACACTGGTTTGTTGAAAAAAATGATATAGCATTTTTCTTGTAACACGACTTGAAATTTATCATAACTACAGCAAAACTCATATAACCTTTTGGTTTTTGGGAAACATTTTTTTCAAATTACAGATTTCCGTAAAAGTCTGTGAATTTTCCTGTGCCAAAATTCTAAGAAAATAGACACATCAACTTCCCGTGGCCTTTTTCGTTTTTCCGTAAAGTATTACTTTTTTTTATACCCAGTCGAATATGTGAATAACCTCCCACATTAAATACTAATCTCGTTTTTGTAGGCCTAATAGTTTGCATAAATTTGGCCTATATATTCGAATCTGGGCAATATACTTGTTAATTCCATGTAATTAATGCTTTGTTTCATGTGACAATGTGTTTTTGATGTCACAATGTGCGAACAATAATTCTTCCGTAATTTACTTTATGGAAAAAACCTGTTATAGCAAATTTCCAGACAACTCCCCAGATGTCACGATTTAGAATGACATTTTATTTTAAATTAAAATTACTTATAAATGGTTCATTATAAAATATTTGATAACTTTCTTACGTTTACAAAGTAACGCCAGCTTAACAGTTTAAGGCTGAATACAGTCATTACATGGGATTGATACGTCTGCGTGAAATTGTGTAATTTGAATGGCGACGGCAAGAGAACCGTGGCGTCGGAGATTCGAGACACGTGCAATGTAGTTACTATTTCCTTCGTACGAAGCGTTTGTTTCATATTTAGTACTGTTTAAAATTCGGCATTATAAGCCGTTACGTTGTCCATTGCATACGAGATGAAAGTACACACGACTTCGGAAAAAATCATATTGAATTGCTTGATCAAATAACTTATCAATCAAAATATGTTAACAAAATGTGTTTACGAATTCACTGATTACACGTGTAAGCTATATTTAAGGTGAACGGAAATTTTCTGCCCTAAACCGGGACGGTGACTGCTGGTGAACATTAGAAGGGACAGCTGTGACTGAAAGTACACAACAGAAAGTTATTTTCATGTTGTAACTGAACACGTATTTTCGTAAGTACTGATAATTTTGTTTTAAAAGGAGAAATTTTAACAGAGTGTATTTTGTCAGTAATGTATTATTAGTACCAACTTTTGTTGTACTAAAAATATTGACTTGGAAAAACTTACAGCAAAACAAATTTAAAAAAAACATTAATAATGTTAAACGTCTGAAAGTATTATTGTAAGATTTCATAATTTGAACTTCGTACTCGAAGAATTTACGTTTAAAAAGTGCTGGTTACTATGTAGGAATTAATAAAATCTTGCCAAATGTAGCTCAATCAAAATTAATTTTTCCCTACGTCTTTCTTAACTTCAAAACGTAGGGTAGGTCCTAAGTCTGCTTTCTTCCTCTGTTTATGCTTTATTTAGTTTACAAAAAATTCGCCAAACTTCTGCATTATTGTATGATAGTGACATTATAGGCCTACATTCCAGAAGTCTATTATTGATAGACGGACATGAAATTGACGACAAGTAACGAATAGATTGAACATAATGTGAAATATTTTGAATTCTACACTGTACGTAATCTAAAATACCTTCGGATTCAATAGTACGTGTTTAATTACATAGTTATACGAACTTACTTACACGTGTGGGTGTACAGACCTGTGAGTTCACGGGCAAGATTTGTGTAACAACAGTGAAATAATAATAGAAATCAATCAATGTAAAAAAATACAACAAAGTATAATACAGAAATAATATAATACAGAAATACCTACTGTCCGTTGCGGAGTTTGGATACTCGAGTTCAGACAGCCACCACAAATGAACGGTCAGTTCAATTAAAAAATGTAGTAGATGACATCAAACTTAAACCCCGAACTTACACATTCAGTAGTTTTATTTATATTTTTGTATTCGAATCATTTAATAAATTTTTTCATTATCAGAAAAAGTAATCCGTTTTCTCCTTTCTCAAAGAAAACACCTGATTAAAAAGTCTTTTAAATAGAGATGCGCTATCCGGTAATTATAAAAGTTTTATCCGTGACTGAATATGTATAGTACGCGTAAGTTACACCTTTGTATTTTCATTAAAAAAAGTTGTTACCATTTTTCTACTACGGCAACTCGCGTACAATCAAACTTGCTACTGTTTTAATTGTCTTTGTCTCTGTATTCACACCAGACTGCTTATGAAAACGTACACAGGTGTAAGAATTGTGATTTCTATTTGATAATGAATATTGAGCACTGTGTTGTGTAAAGATTCCGCGGTCGAGTGATTATGGTGATCACGTGACAATGCATCTGCTCAACTCAGAAGAGCGCTCTAATTTTCTAATAATTTAATTATTTAAATTATTGTGTAATAAGAGAAATTTTATTATGAAAACGGGACGCCGTAAGTTATTGTGAACATGAACGGGAAGAAAACTGGAGTAACGGAACGGGAATGAATGAAAGTAACGACAGCTGAAGATGAACATTCACCTGCAAGGTGTAAAGTCGAGACCTTCAAACCTCTGATATCAGAATATCGGTGGACTCAACAGACAGAAAACTAATAATAGAACAGCATAGGCAAAATAGCATTTTTGATCAAGACAATTATGCCAGTTTGCGGAAATCTTGTATTCTAAACAAGGTAAAGTCTCATGAAGTTTGTTATGTGGACCGTGGCTTTGCGAGGCACTGAGTCATGCACGTGAAGACAGAGAGGTACTAAGAAAGGAAAAAACTTTTCATGCTGGAATAGAAGATTTCATGTAAGGCTGGAGTGATCAAAGATGGTACACGAGAAAAGATTTATGAAAAATTCTCATAAGTAGGAGATGTTGGTGCTGGGGCACTTAATTACCTACGACAGCTATATAAAAGAGGAAACGCTGGTGGAAGGAAGAATACGGCTGACAGGAAGGGTAAAAAACAGATTCTTGGATCAAGAAAGAAAACGGTATGAAAGAGGTTACAGAGGTTACAGAGGTTATACAGAGAGCGTTCAACAGAACGGTCTGGCAAATTCCTGGCAGACGGATGTTTAAAGGAGAAGAGACGAATACAAGAGCCTATAAAAACTTATTCGTTTATCATACAATGTGTTTAATTTTGGTTTCATTTAAAGTGTAGATATCCTGTCCCGAGTGGCGTGTAACCAGTTAACATAGAGTTACATTATACCAACAAATGGTGACCGTTGCAAGAATTCTGGCGTTGCTGCTGAGTTTGTTATTTCTCCACCTGAATTATTTATAAACCAACGCGGTAAGCCTCTAATGTCCTATTGTTAAAAATTAATATTTATACAACCTAATAAGTTGTGTATGCCACACTGCTGACTTGTATTCGTACACGTTAGGAATTCATATAATCAGATTATAATAGTACATCTACAAACCCAACCCACACACTGACACGTGCGTCAAGGAGATACTACGTGTCCTCTCTCCACACACACACACACACACACACACACACACACACACACACACACACACACACACACACACACACACACACACACACACACACACACACACACACACACACACACACACACACACACACACACACACACACACACACACACACACACACACACACACACACACACACACACACACACACACACACACACACACACACACACACACACACACACACACACACACACACACACACACACACACACACACACACACACACACACACACACACACACACACACACACACACACACACACACACACACACACACACACACACACACACACACAGAGGTATACAGGTCCATGCCTCACTGACATACAGGAACGATGGGATAGCTATCGCTTATAAAATTTTAGACAAGTACCTTTCCTCGTTTTATTTTTTTAAGCATCTATGGATTGCTGAAGTTGGACTTTTTTAACCAATTTGACCAATTTGATTGTCTGTAATTACTTTTGTTCTAAATACCATAGTTTGTGATTTTGGAGCAAACATCTTTAGCCCATAGTCTCGTAGGATGTTATTAAGTGTAAGTAGTTTGCACATATGAAGATAAGAGGAATAAGGAAAGAAAAATATTGAGGTTCATGGAGCCACACTGAAGAAATGACTAAGGGAAATGTCAAAGTCAAGACACGAGTATTATCAAGTGCAAACGAATAAAGGATAACTGGAGATAGAAAACTGACAGGTTGTAACAAAAGTTCGAGGGATTGGACCCGACTGGTGAAGGGAGCGAGGAGGCAGAAATGAGTTGTGATTAGGAAAGAGGTGCACGGGTACCTGTTGACTGATCACAGCGACATAGAACCGTAAGGGCTTCAGGAAAACGGAAAAGTCGGCGTTCCGTGAATGTATGACACAATAACAATAGTAAAACAGAAACCCTTTGTTAAGTTCAGTTAAGCGAAATCTATTCTAACGTTATACAGCCGATATGCGGACAAGTGATTCAGTCCACCATTCAGGTGGAATTAAATTAGGTTCCGTGTCTCATGGGAGCAGGTTTTACTATTATTGCTCGAGTCAGAACGTTGACCTGCGTCAGTGTTACTGCGTAATAATGTAAACAGCGTGAGGTTAAACGAAGAAGAAGAAGAAGAAGAAGAAGAAGAAGAAGAAGAAGAGTCTATAAAGTTCAAGTATATTGGACAAGTGGGATTTTACGGGACACGCATAAAGTATAAACTGTCCCTTTAAGGTTAAACTTTAGTGCCCGCCGCGCGCGGTGGCTGAAAATAAAAACGTCAGTCACTGCGCCGTCATCTGACAATGTCATGTGTGTGTTCCGAGGGTAAATAGATTGTCTTGAGGGTGACAGTAACGAATTATTCTATTCGCTACGGATGCTGAAGTATTGCGTTTTATTGCAGGCGACGTGCAGATGAAAGCGGCGAATTGTCCTCTAAACGACTCCAGCCAGGTTCATTTAGTTACTGCGACAACCTGGAAAGCGGAACGCTACACATTGAGCGCGTTGCAATTACCGAAACACACGCACACACACACACACACACACACACACACACACACACACACACACACACACACACACACACACACACACACACACACACACACACACACACACACACACACACACACACACACACACACACACACACACACACACACACACACACACACACACACACGCGCGCGCGCGCGCGCACACACACACACACACACACACACACACACACACACACACACACACACACACACACACACACACACAGCTACTAAACAAATGATATGCATTCTCTCGACAGGAATAATTTGATTGGATCATTATTTTTTCAGATTCTTAGGACTAAATTTAACACTGTGGGCTAAAATACTGGCCTGCTAAGCAAACGTTCAGCGTCAAAAAACTCCTGAAATTAAGAAAATCGGCTCTAAGATTTTATTGGAACGAGATACGTTTACGTCTCAGTGACTGGGCAGGTACAGCATTTTTTTATTAGTCCTTTTAATTCTCTCCTCTGACATAAATGTAGGAAACGATATAAATGTCAAAATTTTAACTTTGAAATTCAAATTAAATTTAAATTAAGTTTTAATTAATTAAACTTAAAACTAGAATAGTACAAGTTTTTTAAATCGAAAGTAATGAGACGGACTGTAAAAAATTAACTATTGACAACTTAACGAGAAAATAATTTTACCCTCCCCCCACCCTATAATGTAGTTTCCCTGGGAAGCCGCACACTGACTGAAGCAGACGGGTAGTCTTCAACTGGCAATGTCTTCAGCTCGTCAGTCGCAATCTTTCTATGTTCTCTACGATTTAAAATTTGAGCCACCGGAATTGTTTTCTGATACTTCTCCTTCTTCTTTTTCTCCTCCCCTGCCCCTCCTCCTCCTACTTCTTCAAATTTTAAGTACGAAGACTGGCCAACTAGGGTCCAAGCTGGGAAGCCAGGGTTTTCCTGTCCCAAGACAGGACAAAGGGTGAGGTGTAGACGAGTAACACCACTATAACTTTAAAACGCTTTGGTCCGGTTGGCTCAGGCTGGTAGCATCTTGTTAGGACCTCTCGCCAGAATTGCGGTGAAACAATTAACGACGCAGCTGTTAGATGGGACACCATATGAAATGAGGTAGGTACTACCCCATAGCCGTCGTGAAAGCATTGTCCTTAGGGGATGGTAGCTAGATAAACAGCCCTGAAAGCCTAAAGTAATGAGGATGGCGGTCTCACAGCCGTCCCTACCCTGCGCAGCGCTCGTATCTCGTCCAGGGGACATTCAAAGAACTGTAATTTTGTAATTTTCCTAAGTTAAAATGCCTTTTAATTTTTTTAAATAGTATACAATCATGTGAACTAAAATGAGAGAATTTGAGGGAGAGCTGTGGTAGCTTAAAATGCCTTTCTGGCCAAATACTTGTTCACAGTTAGTGCGGTATGACATTGAACAATACCAAGATGAAGCATTAAGAAGTAGCAATCTGACGGAACCCAAATCACCCAAGATGAACAGTCTGGTGATTTAATTTATTTCATAAACACTCATTATTAGCATTAAACGACGATCAGAGTTGATTACTCTCTTGTTTTTGACACATTTGTATCACTTCGTGTTGTGCTTGATTGCCCACAACACGATTCAGTATCAGCAGTTTCATGGGTATCAAAAAACTCTTTGTACCACCTAAAACTGAGCCCAACATCTAAATCTGAACATAACCTATATTAATTATCTCCAAATGCGTGTTTCAACTGTTACAGGGCTGGGCTCCACTTTTACAGAAAACTACGGCAATGAAAGGCCTAAAATAGGAGAAATCATTACAATTATTGTACAATAAAATCTGTGTAAATCAGTTGTAATATCAAGAACGTACTAACCACAGATGTGCTCCTCAAGATTTTAAGATCAATTCACTACGACAGACAGGCTGCGATCAATTCTGTAGATTGTTACACACTATTTTCTAAAAGGTACCATTGCCACCTTTGCAAATATCCAGCTTTTTTTGGGTGAAAGGGGTAGTGATGGGGGGGGGTATAATGGGGAATTGGCCCACCAATGTTTGACAAAGAATAGTCAAATATATTTTCAGAAAAACTGAAAAACCTTACAGATCGCTTGTTACGTAAGTACAGATGGATTTACAGTTAAATTAAAAATATTGTTATATTACAGTTAAAAATGTACATAAAAATTGAACTTTATACATTATATTAGTAAATAATTAATTACTTCTGGAAAATCGATTTATTAATAAAATAAATAATAGATAAACATTAAACAGTTTCAATGTCGTTAAAACAGCTTACTAAGTACACAAACATTTCAACGATCGAAAATTATAAGTCTAAATAAAAATCGATCATTTGTTAATTTAGTTTGAAATTAGCAGTGTCTGAAGATACTAATTAAATCTGTGAGATGTATGTCAGGTGCACATATAGCGACAAAAAATAAAATACTTTTGCAGAAATAAGTCGTTATTTACTAACATAGGCTAATAAATAACATAAAATTGCTGCAAGAAACTCAAAACATCAAGAATGCCTTACAAGAAAAACCATTGGATTTTAACCCTTAATAAAGACGATGTTTGATGTTGTCCCCTCTGCCATCAGATTGGTGATATCTTCCTTTTGTTGGACCGCTTCACTAGTCATTGAAAATCTGACATTTATATATTCGTCTGGTGGTGGTTATATAACACGATTAAATGACACAGAAATTAACAATTTATACAGTCGTTACATATACGCTGAAGTACGAATTGACGAGTCCCTTCGGCGCCCTTTGGCGGGGGGGGGGGGTCACCGCATAATTGTACTTAAAAGAGAAGCCTGAAGAGTCACGAAGAGACCTCTTTCAAGACGGATGAACAGTCGTCAGAGTTCGGAAGTCGAGAGACCCAGTTGAAACAGGAGAAACTATTATCTTCATGCTACAGAAGCGAAATGTATGGTAACTTTCTGATAACACTGTTTTGTTCATAGCCATTATGTGAATTAATTTAGCAACAGAGAGGACCCAAACGTCGCCGAGGCTACGTTTAGTTCTACTAACTGCAGCACTGCCTGTCTGCACATTGTTCCGATCGTAAATAGACATAAATACATTCATGAATACTCCGTGCTGCCACAATAATTAGAACCTCTGGATAGTGCGAATGACTCAAAAGAAAGGAAATTATGACTAACTGTAGTCATGTATATTAATTTTTATATTATATTTTGCTGTTTTATGTTATTATGTTATATTAGTTTCTACTTTATGCTTTATGTTACTGGTTGTCGTGTTATTTCTTATCTTATATTTAGTTTTACCATTTTAATATTTTTACACTATAATTGTGATAACTTAGGATAACTGTTTTAATTAATGTTGTGTCTATATAAGGTTTATCATTTAAATCCATATCCTACTAACCGGTACGCTATCATACGCTTTTGTAAATAAATAAAAACTATGTGTATCTCTCTCCCTCGTCTGATTTTTTTTTCAGTTATTTGTTTTAAGGTAAATATATAGTCTACAGGTAGACACCTTCCTGCTCTGAAGGTTCTTCACTAATTTTCTCGGAAATTTCGTTTTCTACTTAATTTCCTAGAACCTCGCTGTATAATCTTCCTACTGAGAAAATAACTACTGTGCCTCTATAATTATTCAGGTTGCTCCTTGACCCCTTTTATGTGTTGGAGTAATAAAACATATTCTAAATTCTTTAGTATGTTCTTTCTCATTAGTGCGCGTAGAAAACACATTATTGAACATTTAGAGCATTTTTCTGAGAGCATATTTTATTAACTCAGCGGGCATGTACCTGGAGCCTAGTGACTTTATTGTTTTTAAAGCTGCCTCCACAGCTTCAATTGTTACTGTATTTCCATCAGCTGACCCTCATCTATATTTCTCTACTGTATACGACGACTAACATCCCTGTCTCCAACCAACAGTGTTTGGTTAACCTATTCTATTAACATTATATTTGTTATATTAGTTTTGTTTGTTTCATTTTCCCTTAATCAGATCATTACCACCCTGCACAGCTTCAGAGTCTCTTACGGAGCCTTAAAAGTTGTTCTGTGGACCATACTGGTCCATCCATACTTTATTTTCCTTCTCTAACGCTTTATTTTTTGCCCGTTTGTTGACCTGTCTCTATCTTCCTCGCGTTACCTCATCTTTCTTACTGAGCCATGTCACATAAATTTCCGTTTTCGTCCTGGATCCTTTGTGTTTCTATGTTTCACCAGTATGGGGTTTTCTTCCTACTTGTAATAACCCACACGTAACGGGGTACGTATGAAAGAAACATTTCTCCTACATCCAACTGGGAGCCAAAAAATAGTTCCGGACGCACTACAAGGTGATAAAAACGAAGTTTTTGCTGGACTAAACCATTTTGTTATTATTGAATGATGGGTACCGTTGTAGACAGGAGATTTAAAGTAAATCAAGCAACCAAACCGAAAATCTATTAATTTTTCCGTTCAGACTGTCCTTCAACTAATTTGTCTTAGTAAAGTCATAATAATCTTCACAACACGACATAGGCTGGGTGCTGCCTGTTCCGCCTTCAAAGATCCTCCAGCCATCTCTGAATCTGACATTCTTTCTAAGTGTTCTTTCTATCTTTGTTTGTAATCTTTTAATTGTTCATTCAAGTTAAAACTTGTAACTCTTCTCTTCTGGCCTCATTCGTTACACGGTCCAGTTTAGAACACGTACTAACTCCTCTTAAGAACGCCGTTTCCGAGGCCTGTGTTTTACTGTCTTGTTTCTTAGTTATTGTCCATAATTCACACCCATAGGACAGTACAGACTTCACTTCACCAAATGAACAAGACACTAAAAGATAAATGCAATGCAGTGACAAAAAAAAAAAAAAATAGTCGTGAAATGTTTCAGAAGTGTTAAACAGAAGGCTGAGGTAGAGAACTTTAATTTTGTATTTCGACGTAACTTATTTCTAAAAATACTGTTGATTGTTCTACAGATCGTCTGGAACTTACCTAACTTAACTTCAGTATCATAATTCCTATCAATATCAATATCATACTTCAAGGTACAGAATGTAATTTGCAAAAACCTGTTTTTAAGCTTCATCAGATTTCCAAACAATATAATATGAAAATCTCCACTATAGCAATCAAAAATTTTTAATTTCTTAATTTTATGATCGAGAAGTACGTTAGCACAGGTCAAGTCACCAACCCAAGCCAGAGCAATAAATAAGAACAATTTAACAACACGTCAACCCGACGCCAGTTACAAGACAATAAGAGAACGCCTAACATAACACAACAAAAGGGAAATAGGATCGATTGTGACAGACCAAGCTCAGCTCAGATTTACAACACCACAACAAACTGAACAAAAGCAGAGCCTAGTGGCACGGATACGTGGAAATTGAAGCGAGTGCATGCTGTAGGGTTAAATTCGGAGCGTGCGAGCTTTAAGAAAAGGATACTCACTCACAAAGGAATTAGAAAGGTTTTACCCAGTATGAAGACAAAACAACGTACACCAAAAGAATACAGTCAAGAGTGTCACACAGCATGAGGCAACGTTAGGATGACAACCGATATTTATGACGACGGACTGTGGAGACATCTTGGGTTGACGTCGAGCAAGAAGCTGTTAATTGACAGAAAAAAATCGAAGGGAAGTCAAACAAGGAACCAGGCGATACGTATTGTTAGTAAAGGAACAACAGCAGTCCTTGGGAGAGTCACAAGAACAAAGGTTTGACGGACAGGCGAGCAATTGCTCTACATTCTAAGAAGTAGTGTGAAGCCCTTTCGCCGTGTACGTTAGGGGAGGTTCGATAACCAACCAGAGTCTAGCATCTTCCAAAGAAGCAGGTGGAGAGGATTGTCGTCATGGTGACAACCAGAACAGCGAATCAGGGTGCCGAGAAACACAGATGTCCAGAGTGGAAGGAAATATTAGACCTATCGAGGAAGACCAGAGGCGTGTTCGACAGAAAATTGCATTCTGGTAGATGACGCTTAATAAAAACTGTTTACAAGGTACGCGAGCTCTCAGTCTCTTGGTATTAGTCAGTTATTAAAATTTACTCAGTTATTCAAAAGTCAATCAGTTACGCAGTTTTCATGGTTACTCAATAGTTCTCAGACAGTCATGCGGTTTTTCAATCAGTAAATCGTATTTCATTAAGTTACGGAAGTCTACCGCAGTAACGCGAAGTGTGAAGTGATATAAGTATCGTTAGAACTTGAATTTGATACTTTAAACATTAAAAGCATTCCGACATGCAAATTAAACATTAATAAGTGAGCGAAAGACTCGATATTAGAACTTTGGCGCGACAATTACGAACACAGTAGTCGATATCGGAACACGCTATGATTAAGGTATCGCTATCTCTGTCGTGCGAACTCAGAAACAATAAGTGAATTAGCGATCATAACACTCGTGCTTAATATTGCACACAGCCATGATACAACTACATTAAAAATATATAAAACACGAAGAAGTCCAACGACAGACAATATCTGTATACAACTACTAATAATGAATACACGTATGCAACACAAGACTCTATAAACTTTCATTATTAACAATAACACCAACGGGAGTGAATCTTACCCGCGAGTGCAAAGTGATGACAACACAAAATCTACGGAATTTCTACTTACATGGATCATCAGTGAACAGGGATTCTCACCGATGGAACTATGGATACTCACTATCTCAAGTAAAATCCTCATGTTATTAATATTATAATAAAAACTACTGCTCTGTCTTTATGATTATTTTCTAAAACTTCCGGGCTGAAAGGCCGTGGTCGAGTGCTTGATGTACTGCTAAACGTTTCGTCCGCACCACCGGTGGCCATCTTCAGTAGCGAAAAATTGTGTTCGAGTAGATGACACGCCGAACACGTCTCCCAATGAACTGGGAACAAGCAACCCAGTTCATTGGGAGACGTGTTCGGCGTGTCATCTATTCGAACACAATTTTTCGCTACTGAAGATGGCCACCGGTGGTGCGGCCGAAACGTTTAGCAGTACATCAAGCACTCGACCACGGCCTTTCAGCCCGGAAGTTTTAGAAAATAATCATAATGACACCGGCCGTGAAAGCCTACGTACTAAGATTACTGTTCTGTCTCTTTTCAAAGAAACCACACTTTGAGAATTTAGATCAATTACTATGGTAATATTAAACATAAAAGCTATTCATCTGAGGCAAAATGAACGCATTAGTGTAGGATAAATAATATTTGATGTCTATGTTTATGTATGTCTATTGTATTGTATGTTTTGTTTTACAGGAAGCAACGAAACGTATATATATATATATATATATCTTAATATATATAAATCTCGTGTCACAATGTTTGTCCTCAATGGACTCCTAAACCACTTAACCGATTATAATAAAATTCGCACACCATGTGCAGTTCGATCCAACTTGAGAGATAGGATAGTTTAAATCTCAAATTATAGTCGCAATTTTAATTTATTGAACAGATGTCGATACCTTTCGACGGAAAAAATCTAACCTCAACAATGCGAGCACAAGAGAGGCACGACGCAAACGTATTAAAAGAGCCCATCAGTTGGCAGAACAAATTGAATCAAGAAATCCAGCTCAAAGAATCAGGACAGCAGAAGGTCATGCACAAGAATCTCAAGAACAGTGTAACGAACGTCTTCAAGAGAATATCATAAGAACAAGAGCAGCAGGAGAACGAGACATAGCCACAGTAGGAGCACAGGAACAATAATTTCAATTTATACATGTAAGTAATATCACATAGTTTTATAAAAGTTAATTAATATATCAATGAGAAAATGGCACAAAGCTCCCCACACTTTTTCAATAATTGTACAAAAATTTTTATATTATTTTTATTTAACCTCCATTGAAAATTATTTTGCACTTATTATTTCAATGTGCTATGATAACATGTTTTTCAGTTCCTCTTTCTAATATTTAAACGATTTATTTAACCTCCATTGAAAATTATTTTGCACTTATTATTTCAATGTGCTATGATAACATGTTTTTCAGTTCCTCTTTCTAATATTTAAACGATTAAATTATTATTTTCAGTCAAATGCCACCGAAAAGATCTAACCTCAACAACGCGAGCAGCAAAGGGTCACGACGCAAACGTGTTGAAAGAGCTCAGCAATTACCAGAACAAATCGAAACAAGAAATGCAGCTCAAAGAATCAGGACTGCAGAAAGTCGTGCACAAGAATCTCAAGAACAGCGTGACGAACGTCTGCAACAGAATATTACGAGAACAAGAGCGGCACGAGAACGAAACATAGCTACAGTACGAGTACTAGATCGACAAAGGCAACGGATCAGCCGCTCATTAACACGTGCATCATTCGTTCGGCTTGGCTTTGAATATGCACCAGATATTAACTACTCAGCGCATTCAAAAATTGCTATCGGTGGAATGGATAAAGTATGTCAATATTGTCAGGCATTGAAATTTCGGAATGAAGCAGCCGGCATGTGCTGCGCATCAGGAAAAGTTGTGCTGTCACCTCTACCCGCTCCGCCGGAGCCTTTATTATCCCTTCTTACTGGCAATTCAGATGATTCCAAATTATTTTTGCGTAAGATACGCAAATTTAATTCTTGCTTCCAAATGACGTCATTTGGGGCAACTAAAATTTGCGATCGTGCATCCGATGGACGTAATTTTGAAACTACATTCAAAATTCAAGGCCAGGTGTACCATAAAATCGGATCACTGATGCCAATGCCTGATAACAATCCGAAATTTCTTCAAATTTATTTTATGGGCGATTGTGAAGAGCGCGTGACGACTCGGTGCCTGTATAATTTTATTGAACAAGCAGAGGAAAGAGCAATTGTGATATTATTGGAAAATTTTTTAGAAGATCACAATCAACTAATTCAATTGATCAAAAGAGTTTCGCCACGACTGCAAAATGACAATTATCAAATCGTCATAAAAGCCGACAAAGTACCATTAGGTGAACATGCTGGTAGATTCAACGCTCCAACTGTTGATGAGGTTGCTGTTATCATGGTTGGTGATCCAGTTGACAAAAGATCTATAAAAATTACACGGCGAGACAACACTGTCAGTACGATTTCGGATCTACACCGTTCATATGACGCACTACAATATCCATTGATATTTTGGCAAGGACAAGATGAATATCACCTTAATATCAAACAGTATGATCCAAATACCGGTAAATTTGACAATTATCTATTTACTTTCTTACTGTATGTATAGATTTTAATTTCGTATTGCATTTTATTTTTTATTTTTTTAGGTGATTACAGAAATAATAAAGTTAGCTCAATGAACTACTACGCACACCGAATAATGGTTAGACAACATCAAGACAATTATATCCTTCGATATCGTCAGCTGTTCCATCAATACATTGTTGATATGTATGCTAAGGTCGAAAGCGAACGCTTGCGATTCCTTCGATTCAACCAGGCAAAACTACGATCGGAAGAATATATTCACTTACGAGATGCTGTTGCTGGAAACATCGATGGAAATTTAAATCCCAATGACATCGGTAATGCTTTCATTTTACCTTCAAGCTACATCGGCAGTCCACGGAACATGCAGGAATACATACAAGATGCGATGACTTACGTACGTCATTACGGCCGACCGGATTTATTTATTACATTCACATGTAATCCGAATTGGGAAGAGATACAAACTTTACTATTGCCAGGACAACAAGCCATTCATCGTCATGATTTAACTGCACGTGTGTTTAAACAAAAATTGAAATCCTTAATTGATTTTATTGTTAAATATTCAATTTTTGGTATCACACGTTGTTGGCTGTATACGATAGAGTGGCAAAAGCGAGGTTTGCCTCATGCCCACATTTTGGTTTGGCTTAAAGATAGAATCCGTCCTGAAGAAATCGATCAAATAATTTCAGCCGAAATTCCAGACCCATTAATTGATCAAGAATTATTTGATATTGTCACCAAACACATGATCCATGGGCCATGCGGTGCTTTCAACATGACGTCACCGTGCATGGAAAATGGAAAATGTAAAAAAAACTTCCCAAAGCCGCATACGAATGACACGATCACGGATATTGATGGTTATCCAATGTATCGCCGCAGAAGTACTGAGAATGGTGGCCACACATTTACAATGCGACTGCCGAACTTTCCAAATCAAGTTGAGTTTGATAATCAGTGGGTGGTACCATACTCACCACTACTTTCAAAAACTTACAAAGCTCATATCAATGTTGAGCTTTGCAGTTCTGTTAAATCAATTAAGTATATTTGTAAATATGTAAACAAAGGCAGTGATTTGGCCATATTTGAAGTACAAAACATAAATAAAAATGACGAAATAGCACGATACCAAATGGGCAGATACATTAGCAGCAATGAAGCTATTTGGCATATTCTCAGCTTTCCCATCCACGAAAGAGATCCTGCTGTCCAACATCTGGCAATACATCTTGAAAACGGTCAACGTGTATACTTCACTGAAGAAAATGTTCTCCAAAGAGCGTTCGAAGCTCCGAAAACGACTCTAACTGAATTTTTTACATTGTGTCAAAAACCTGATGTTTTTGGCCAATTCGCGAAGACATTGGTGTATGGTGATGTTCCACGTTATTTCACATGGAACAAATCCAGTAAAAAATGGGAGCCACGGAAACAAGGAAAACCACATCCTTCCATTACAGGCATATTCAAAGCTAAGACATTGGGGAGACTTTACACGGTACATCCAAAGCAACGTGAGTGCTTCTATTTACGTTTGTTATTGGTGAATGTTCCCGGACCAACGTCTTTTGAATTTTTACGAACAGTTAATGGTCGAGTATTCAATACATACCAGGATGCATGTCGTGAACTGCAATTGCTAGAAGACGATAACCATTGGGACTTAACGCTTGCTGATGCTGCGTTGACATCAACACCGAATAACATTCGTCAGTTGTTTGCAATTATTTTGACGACATGTTATCCCTCGCAAGCACAAACTTTGTGGGAAAAATATAAAAATTGTATGACAGAAGACATCTTGCACCGAATTAGACAAACAAATCAATGCCAAAACATAGATTATACACCAGAGATGTACAATGAAGCATTGGTCTTGATCGAGGATTTATGTGTTCTTATTTCAAATTTACCACTTAATCATTATGGTATGCCATCACCTAATCGTCCAGCCACCGACTTAGTCAATACCGATTTACAACGAGAAAATCAATATGACCATGGAAGTTTAGCAACAATTATCATGAACAGTGAACCATTACTGACAGCAGAACAAAAAATTATTTATGATCGGATTATGCTGGCTGTTGCTGCTGAACAAGGCGGTTTTTTTTTCTTGGATGCACCCGGTGGAACCGGTAAGACATTTTTAATGTCGTTGATTCTTGCCAAAATACGGTCGCAACAAAAAATCGCATTAGCAGTAGCATCGTCAGGCATTGCGGCTACTTTACTGGATGGTGGGCGAACAGCACATTCAACATTCAAGCTGCCATTGGACGTTCATAATAAACCAGATGCAATGTGTAACATCAAAAAGAATAGTGGAATAGCTGCAGTGTTGCGGAAGAGTTCTATAATAATTTGGGATGAGTGCACAATGGCACACAAATATTCACTTGAAGCATTAAACAGAACTATGCAAGATTTAAACAGCAATAATAAACTTTTCGGTGGTGCTATCTTACTTTTGTCTGGTGACTTCCGGCAGACCTTACCGGTTATACCTCGCTCTACTTTCGCGGATGAGATTAATGCATGTTTGAAACAATCATTCTTATGGCGAAGTGTTGAAACACTTCGATTGACCATAAATATGCGAGTACAATTGCAAAATGATCCATCAGCACAAATATTTTCCGAACAACTACTAGATATTGGGAACGGTAAAATAGAACTGCAACCAAATACGCAATGCATTAAACTACCAGACAATTTTTGCACTGTTGTTCAGGATAAAAATGAATTGATTCAGAGTATTTTCCCGGATATACAGAATAATTATTTGAATCATGAATGGCTTAGTCAACGGGCGATTTTGGCAGCCAAAAACGTTGATGTTGACGAAATTAACTTCCAGATACAACAGTTGTTACCAGGCGATCTGATGTCTTTTAAATCAATCGATACTGTTGTTGATGAAAATGAAAGTGTAAATTTTCCGATTGAATTTTTAAATTCATTAGATATCCCTGAAATGCCACCACATAATCTTCGATTAAAGATTGGTTCCCCTATTATTCTCCTCCGTAATTTGAATCCACCTCAATTATGTAACGGTACGCGTTTGGTCATCAAAAAGATCACCGGAAACATTCTTGAAGCAACCATTTTGGCTGGGAAGTTTAAAGGAAAAGTGGTCCTGCTGCCACGTATTCCGATGATACCATCAGATTCTACCATACCCTTCAAAAGGCTACAGTTTCCAATTCGTTTAGCTTTCGCCATGTCTATAAATAAATCTCAAGGTCAAACAATGTCCATTTGTGGTTTAGATTTGGAAAATCCATGTTTTTCTCATGGGCAACTATATGTTGCGTGTTCACGTGTTGGGAAACCGTCGAATCTATTTGTGTTAGCTAAAGACAGGTTAACCAAAAACATTGTGCACCGATTGGTGTTAAATTAAATTGAAATTGAAAGTATTTATAATTCAAAAAAATAGATATTAATGTTTAAAAGTTTAAGACTGTCTGCCTTGCCTACCTCATTCATGAGTTTAAGCGTCACATGTTATTTACTGTATTATACTGTAATATACTTATATTTGTTATAAAATTAAATGGAAATAATAAATCTGATAAATTTTTATTTTGTACCTATTGATTTCTGCTTAATATCAAGTGTAAGAACATTTTAATTAATTGTGTTCAACGTACTTCCCCTTCAAATCTCAATCCAGTGAATTTGTATACCAACATCAACATTTTCGTCTTTGTTCGTAAATAATTTCATTGTACTAAAGGGTTATAGTAGTAGAAAGTCAAATAAGGAATCACCATATTTTTTTACAAATACCATCTGTGTGAAAAAGCATAGTGGACTCCGTGACTGATGTTCTCTTATTGTTCCTCTTAGATTGTTTACTATAATGTAATATAACAAAAACTTTAGCCACAGCAACGCGTGGCCGGGTCAGCTAGTATATATATATATATATATATATATATATATATATTGTGATTTATATTCATGTATGTTTTGTTAACTGTATTTACAGGTCATAATTTATATTTATGTCTCAAAAGTTCATTTGAATGATGTTTAATAAATAAGTATTTATTTGTTAAGTACTCATGCTTTCATTATTGTCACTACCTCAGTAACGAAACACTAACGTTAATTAAATTATTTGTTAAATTTTCTAATATCGTTTAAACAACACTAAAGAGTCTCAGTGACTATGCTAATCATTAATGAATACAGTTAATTATATCAGAGTAATTAATATATTCACGTAAATAAAGCAATTTTGACACATTTAATCTAATTGGATAATTGATTAATTGGATTTGCATAGATTAGCATAATTGCACGTTGTACCACCATAAAAATAAAGGTAATTGCATTTTGTGGCTAGGAACCAATACGAACAAAAATAATTATTAATGATCGAATTCTACAACAGGTGAGCCATTTTAATTACTTAATAAAATAATGGACAGATTCATAAACTACAAAATGAGACTTCATGAATTTGCTTGACCATATACTGGATAATGTTGTAAACATTAATCGTTAAACTTTAATCCGAACTGGAGACATTTTGGAGAACATCTTATCAATAAATACCATAAAACAACATAGATACTCTTTTCTACATGCACTTTAAGTTTCTCAATAAAAACTCAGAAAATTTTAAATTACTGGTACATATATTACTACATTACTAGACATTTTAAATTACTGGATGGGCGGTCATAGTAAATCTGTTAAAATCGATTTACTGTAAAACACCGAGTGTATGCTTAACCAATGCTGTTAGCAGGCCCGTCATATGGCACAAGTCTTAATACATGAACAGAGGAGTGACTTGTATGGCTGAGATAGGGGCACTGAGGTTACTCAGGTGGAAGACGGTCATTTACATCTTTATAAATGAGATGGTTTTGTAGCCATATGTGCAGGACGTTAGTGGCCGCTTAAAGGAACACTAGATTGAGCAGGCATGTCTCATAGAACCGAAACATACGTAACTGACGATGATGATAAAAATTTTAATTAGTAGTAATATTTCAATAGAGCGTATGTTCTGCCAAAGGAAACTAATATAAAAATGAATTTAAGCGTTGTCAATTAAATTATAAAAGGCAAGGAAGCAGTAATGTACGGAAATAAAAGTCATGTTTACCTTTTAGTGAGCGTAAAAGTAAAACATATGAGGTCATACGCTATGCGAACGACGTTCTTGTCCGGTACAAACACAGTAGCCATATGTCAAACAAGAGGACTACCGCATTCCGGAATGAAAAAGCAATAAAGAAATCCTATGCACTCAGAAGTAAAAGATCCTGTATAATGCTTCTGACTACCGGGTTTCTTGACTGATTAAAGTGTGCACATAGTGCTCCGTGAAAGCTGAAGACCATATTTTACTGTAGCATATTACATAGTCATTGTTAGACCCCTCAGGAAAAGAGGCTTTAAATATTTTCTGCACTGAACAAACCTATTAAATGTTAAATTTACAATGTCTGTAAGGCAAGAATGTCTCGGGAGTAGAACTACTTTACGATATGGCTGACAATGATCGCTGGGAACAGCTCCTGTCTGTTCACTGAAATGCTTGCCAATAAATAAATCATAATATTATGTTTTTACGCTGGCGAGTCTGTGATGCTTTTAGCTATAAAGAACAAATGCTTCTGCAAATATTCCCAAGTATCCTAGGGCTTCTACAGGTCACTATTATATATTACAAGAAGACAAATTATCATGCGAATAAGGAGGTATCATTATCCGGTAGTAACCTAAACTGGCCTCCTGGCTGATTACAATATTATACGATATGCGTGAGACATCAAACTACTATCAGCCCTCAGGAATACTTTGTGTAGTTCAACGAGAGCATAGTTATAGTTATGAGCAGACGAAATGGTGGTGATTAATTATTTGCATACTATAAAAAAAACACTGTGGTTGAAACTGAGTTTCATCCTAGTAGTTAAGGAGTTAGTTGGTAGATTTTTTACTGCATAAGTTGTTTAAATGTTTAACACGTTTCTTTAAGTGACCTCGGATTGAAGAAAAACATGAATATGTTACAATATATTCAAAATTTTGAAACGAATTCTTTCAAATCAGAAACTTGGAAATATTTATTGTTTCAAAAGCACGTCTCTTCACTACTGTACATGTGTTTGCCTTTACAGTAAAGAAATATATTAGTTGGGTAATGTACTTTAGGGTACGTTTCATGTTAGTTTCTCTCAAACATATCACTTGGATGCTTCACGCACGCACGCACGCACACACACATACGTTCTCTCTCTCTTTTGCGTGCGCGAACGAACACAAAACTTCCTTTTCTTGACGTATTAAATTATTTATATCATTGCTTTTCTATACAGGGAAGGAATGATTCCAGGGAAGCAAATTCTTCAGTCACTCGAGAGATTATTTGACGGCGATATTATATACATTTCTGGATCATTAATCTAGCTCGGGTTGGTTTTTTTGTGTTGATAATGACGGGGTGTGCTGGTTGCTGTTTATGACGGGTTTGGTGGATATCTCTGTTTTATATGCGTTTCCAGTGTCGTGTTTTGTATAAACGTTTATTAATTGTTACAGTGCTGTATTATTGAATTGTATTATTTAATGCAGCTACCTGGCTTTGTGTTTTTAATTTTAATAATCTCTTTTTGTAACTCAGGGTATGTATATGTTATGTTTTTGTGAAGCGTCCTAGTTATGTTTACGTATGTGAGGGAAGCTCCAGCACGGTCACTTATAGGGGGGGGCTATAATACTATTATATTATAAATACTATTGTATTTCTAATACTGCGACGAAACAAAGATTAAAACAAATTGTTTAGATATTAATTTGATTTATATTTTATATTCACGTGTCTAGGTCTTCCGAATGTCCACTCATTGTCTTTTCGTGGTAATTGTTTATTAGAATTATCTGTTCATTAACATCTGTGGTTTTATGCCCTATGTTATGGTATGCATAAAATGCAAAATTAAATTTGTTAATATTTGTTACTAGCCGTTACTCGCGGCTTCGCAAGCGAAAATTTGATTTTTAATATGTATTCTAATCTAATTTAATTGTCTATGTCTCTATCTAATACGCAGTGAGTAATACTAAGAGATCCATTAATTTTTCCAATTTCAGATGAAACACTCGTGCTACTAAGTCGTGTCGATCTTGAGATGAGTGACTGAATGACTCTGATGCAACTCCCAAAGAATCTCTTTCCATATAGGATTTTTAGTAAACGTTACAAATAAATCAGGACGGGAATACTTGCGAACAAAGCAAAAAGCGTTCTGAGTTAGTTCGTGCATGTATCGCGGTCCGCCAGTGAAGCTCGACGGTAGAATAACTAAAGTTCTCAATGCCTTCATCATTTCTCAAAGCATCTTGCAAATAAATGAAACTTTTAGCTCTTAACTCAGTTTGATTGGCACGAATGAATATGAGTCTTTCCATTTCTATTTTAGCAACGTTTCTATTTTATCAGTCTACAATATACTAACTCAAAAGTTACTTGAAAAAAACAAATGATTATACTTATCTTTTCTAATCATGAGCCTATACGAACGAAATTGTAAAACTGAAACTTTCTTATTTGTTTTTCTTCCAGTAGTAGAAGCCCTTAGATTCAATGTAAAGTAATATCCATCTTCTCCTCTACAAAACATTAAATGGTATTGCAAAGTATCGTAAACACGGTTTGTTTCTAACAGTGCGATGTAGTCTATCATCCCTAGCACGAACTACTAATCGCGTTTGTCACATTCTTCATTAACTGTAACTACCGCAACTTCATTCGTTGTAGGTGCTCCGGTGCTCCGTATTATTCGCTTTTCGATCACCATGAATTACAATATTATATTCATTATCTTTCCAAGAGGTTACAAATTTAAAAAGCACTTTCCATGAACGAATGGGTTTACTTCGCGAAGTAAATTTTGAAGCTCTGTTACTAATGTTCTATCCAAATTACTAATCCATTTCAAAGCTGTAGAGTGTGGACAATAAATATACATCTCTCCTACGTCAGATTCATTTACATAGTCGATGAGTGGTAAAATAAATTAAAACCGCAAGTCAATTTATTTTTTCACCTCAAACAATTTTCTTCGATCCTTGCAGTAACACTAACATTTGTTTGCCTACTTTGTTGAGCTGTAAGCCTTCTGTCACGTTATTGTTGCTTTTCCGATGTTATGGGAAGTCTTTTTCGGTTTGCATTTATCGTCGACCTTCCTAAAGATGATTTTCTCTTTGGCACTGTGAAGTATGATAACTTGAACATGAAAATAATTTCTGTAAACACATTAATCAATCTTAAAATCAGCTCTCCCTTCCAGCACTAATCTCCTTTTCACTCGTAATAAAGTAATCCATGCTCCAAATAACTAAATTAATGGGTAAGGATGGGAGAGAGAATAAAAATACGGCATAGATTAGTTTGCATATTATGTAAACAATGCACATGATTGTATATTGACAGTATTGAATATCTCGCTGGGACATAAACTCATGACCATTTCTGTTGGCGTACATGGTTTGTCTAACTTGGTACCTTTCTAAGAAATCGAAATGAAACAAAGAAGATCTAAAACCTTCTTCGAAGTAGCCTACAAAATTTAATTCAGATCGTCCCAGTAGTTTCTGAGATTAGCGCGGCCAAACGTTTTTCTCCCTACAGATGTATTAATATTGTGATATTATTCAATATAAATTTATTAATCTAGATATATGTTCGAAATATCCTGGGAAAACCGTTTTTCTTTGTCTGGCATAAAAAAAATTGTTGCAAACGTAGCTTTCAGTGTTGGCAAATGAATTATTCATTCTTTGTGTGTTGCTGTTTGTTTTGTTTGATATTTTAATACCTCTCTTTTTAAATAGTTTGTAATAATTAACATTCTACTGTCCATGTAATAAACAGTTAACAAAACTGCGATTGCACTTTTATGTTATTATTATTTATATGTTTATAAAGTGATCTAGAGATTTTAATAGTCAGTTCATTATTCTAATTTATTATAACTGGTCGTATTGATTTATTGTGCTTGAGAGAAAATAATGGTGGTTTAAAATAAATTTGGTTTACTTGGCAATACGCGATGTCCACGCCTTGTCGCTGAAACTACTAGCTCCTCATTCCTACTGTTTTTTTATGGTTAACTTCACATCCAATTCTTATCTTAGCATCTTCCAAATATGGCCCTCTAAATCTTTCACGTCCTCTTTTTCCTATGACTCTGTCTTCCCGAATCTCGTTAAGGTAATTAACCGTAGCCTATCTGTGGTTGTTTCACAGTCTCTGGTGTCGCTTTGATATTCCACACAGGACGTCGACATGCTGAAAGCTACCCAGACAATAATACAGAAAGGCCATACAATAACACAATAATAATAATAATAATAATAATACAATTAATACAAATACAAGACGCCATAAGTCGATTGAGAGAAATGCCTTTGTGTAATAGGTACTAGTGTCAAGGTCACGAGTTTCATCGCTGCAATGAAGCCTTCATAGATTAAATATTCCAGAGATAATACAGTTTTCTGTCTCTCTGAATAGGAGGCACTGCGTAAAATCAGATGGAAGGTTTCAAGTATTTTAGGTGTAAAGTTACAACAGATGGAAGTGCGCAGAGTAAGGTAGACCTTTGTAAAAGGTCCTTACTTCACTAACATAGGCGAAAACCATGTAACATAGACGAAGGAAGTTAAGAAGGTGTTACGTGTAGAGTGTAGCATTGTACGTATCCGATGCCTGGATTGTAACAACAGGGACAGACAGGTCTCGTAGTTGGATAATTTGGCTAATGTCGAAGTTCTCAGAGCAGTGACTGGAAAAATTAGAATTTGAAAGGACAGAGAGGAGAAGGAGGAATTGCGTAGGACAAATGGTTAGATATAATGACTGCATGGTTATTTGGAAGGAACAGTTGATGAAGTGGAATCATTGCCACGAGATGAAGAAATTAGCAATGATTAGAAATCTGTGAGACACCAAAGAAGTCATCTGCCAATCTCTTAGGATTGAGGTAAAGAAGAATGCTAATGGCAAGACAATTATTGCTCATTGTGTGTAATACTAGGCCTTTACAATCACGATGTCTCTATCAGGTTGTTATTGTCTGTTATATTAATGCAGGCGTACCGGTAACTTACCCATTTTGTACATTTATATATTCCGTGATTGTCTGTATATGTATTTAAATGTACATGGAAACACAATGTATTATTTTACGATAACAATATTGTTGCTTCAAAATTTTATAAATTACTGTCTTAATTATTTAATGCTACATTGAGTCAAATTAATTAAACCTATGGCAGAATGAACGGTGTCGGCTGTAGTGAAGGGTCTCTGAGGTCGTGTCAAGGAGATATACACACGAATTAGCATTATGTAGCACGCACGCATACACATGCGCGCGCGCGCGTTATATTAACTAACTCAAACTGACTGGTCTGAACTGTGTAGTGACATATCCCTGAAATGGAGGGTCCCTCAGGGTATGTCAAGAAGCTAAGCACAAAGCCACCCATTTACCGTCATAGTAGCAAGTGAGGAACATGCAAAAGGACAAAACTGATGCCAGTATTAACATCAAAGGGCAACTCAGGACAACATCTGCCGAACCGATATATCAAGACCAAAAATGTAGGTCTATGTATCCTGTTAATGAAGAAATTTAAAATCCGTTTATTGCAAGAATTAGTGAAATATTTCACTAAAAATTGCAACACATTGAGAAAAGGAAAACATTGAAAACTTGAAAACAAACTTAAACAATGTGGAGCAAATCGAACATGCAAATATGTATCGGAACCGTATATGCGAATACACGTAACCTATATTGGACCCTTTGTTGCCGATAACGTAGTACACATATAAAAAATTATCCCCTCCCCCTTCAACTATAATTTTCATTTATAGAAAATAACCCCGTCCCCCTTCAACTACCCTTTTCATTTATAGATATTTCATCTACCTTTCTACAGTTGATTATTATGACCTTCTTTTCAGGATACATTATTTATCAAAATTAAGTACTTTACTCTTGTTAAAACATAAAAACGTTGCAGGTGAACTACCCCTTCCCCTTAACCGATTTTCACAAAAATCAATAGGTCGTGAGTCCTATATAACTCGGGCACATATGCAAAAAATTATTTGATTCTATTTAACTTTGCAGCAGTTATCGTTCGCCATAGAAAAACTTCACACACAGAGACACAGATACACAGATACACAAACACACAGACAGACACACAGACACACACAGACAATTTTCGGAAAATGACTTTTCTTCATGTTTTGAGGGTAGTACAATCAGAATTAGCCCTTATCTCTAACACGATTTTTTTCGCCATCACCATACTTCCATTTCCTTATGGAACATGAAGTAAAAAATTATGTATTTTCACTTTACATTAAGAAATACAACAATTTATAATTAGTACACTTCTTCTTTTTCACATCCTGGTAAATCAATAGTATAGCATATTGAAAATCAAAAATGTAGTGTGGGTACGGTTACTGGGAAAGTACCAGGGTAGGCTACCATGTACATATAAAACACTATAGTCTACTAGTCTAAAACCAACATCTTTTTCCTTACTTGGAACATGTTTCGAGAGTCAAGTAGTATGCTCATCATCAGCCGTGTTGGTTTATAATATAACGAGCTGAGAAATATTGTGCTGGTTGGTTGCTGCTGTTGGGACTTAGTGGTTTTTGTGATCATATGTGGTGTGTAAATTTGTTCTTTGAGTATTTCCAGTGTTTACTGGTTTAAATATTGTGTCGTGTTTTGTGTTAAACTGAAAGTACTCAATATAGTCTATATATTAAGTATTTAGTACTCGGACTCAAAGTGTTGAGCTTCCGCGATTATTTGCTGCTGAGAACAACTCACTTTCTGCTTAGCGTTCGTTATATATTTGTTAAAACAAAGCGTTGTTCCTCACTGGATTGAACTCTAGACACAGCAGTGTATTTACTGTAAATTATTTAATTATTTAGTAAACAACACAAATAAAATCAAGAAAACGAAATAAAGTTAAGGAACACAAAACATAAACAAAAATAAATAGCTTACCTACATTCCTCTATGGCAGTAAAATTCAGTATATACATTTAATAAAACGTGTACTACTTCGAAAATAGTACATTTAGTCCTTAAATTCGTAGTGACCGTCAATCAATGAATTTTTCTGTGAAGGGTTTGTGAGGATCGGTCAAAAATATAACACAAATTTTAACTTATTTGTGTCGACGTTTCGACAATGTTTATTGTCATCATCAGGCCAATTGTTTCTGACGCCAAACACACAACAATTGTCCTGATGATGACAATATACATTGTCGAAACATCGACACAAATAAATTAAAATTTGTGTTATATTTTTGACCTATCCTCACAAACTCTTCACTGAAAAAGTACATTTAGTAATTAAAGTCTCTTAATATGTATCAAAGTACTACTTGATTTATTTGATTTCACAGTATGCCTACTCCCCAAATAAATCTAGGGTATATGTGTGTCGTTACATATTATTAGGCACATGTGTGTATTCTATATTAAAATAAATTGCGTATTGTAAACTAACTACAAGATATAGTTCTACATGTTTTAAAATCGAAACAGCAAACGTCTGTAAATGACAAAGGACCGAAAATTAAAAAGTAAACCGACAAGCCGTGGAGACGGTTGCCATGGTGAGCCTAGTAGTAATTGATATGGCTTGTTACCGGTTACCAAGGACACGGTATGGAATTCACAATTATTTGTGCACAGGGCTAAGGGTGAGTGAGCATTGTGTTCAATTAGCAGCCAGTCTGTTTGCACGCAAGAATTTCATCACGGTGGGTACACGCGTTTTTCTCCGACGGTATCCGCTTTCAAAACAGTAAAAACAATATAACGAAAAACAGTAACAATAAGGATACTTCTCTCGTTGTGGAACAGAGAGTGAATGTGTCGATCGATGGTGGGAGGGGGGCCAAATAAACTTGCTTTAGTTTTACTCGTTCACAGATCTGACAGCTTAGTTTGTTTGTGATTTATAAATAATATTTTGCATATTATACTTAAACGATGCTTACAAAGTTTATTTCTTGTTATTTTTTATTGTGAGCACTTGTACGTTTTGATTATCGAATTGAATTAATTGGAAACGTCTAAGCCCGATTATATCCCGTTTCGAAGGTTTTGTAAAAGAAATTAGAATATGAAAGCGGCCTATTTGAAGTTTAATAAGGTATTATGGGTAAGAAATTTTACAAAAAATAAAAATAAAAAACGAATATGTTGTATCTTGTAAAAAGTATGCTACGTTGACCTGAAAAATAACAAAAGTGCCTGCGTGAGTCTAAAGCTGTTCCAGAAGTTTAGAGATCATTATGTGTGGCAGAATTACGTAAGATGATGAGAGATACCGCTTCCAGACGTTACTATTAGATCCAGGTCCGCCGTGTCACTACTATGCAAGGCGGGCGGAGTATTTTGAAGCGGCCAGTCAGTGACACTTGGCAATAGTAGAAGTGCGGATCGAAGTAATTGTTGTGTTTTAGTGGACAGTGATTATTGTGTTAATTTTAGGAAAGTGTAAGAAGGTGGCAGTTACTGTTGTGCATTGGACAAATTTAACTAGAATTATTTTATAGGAGTGCTTTTGTCGATTTCTAACTGTTGTTTGCGTCCAATAAAAGTAATCAGCGACTTCATTGAAGTTGGTTATTCTGTTTCCACTGTACAACACGACGATCTGTGTGACCTTCGTAACAATATAATGACACATAAGACGAAAAGGTGGTATGTCGAAGAGACAGCTGAGATAATGTAAAGGCGATGGGCATTTGGAGAAGAGAGACAAGAAAATCTAGAATAGAAAGACTTTGTGAGAGAAAACTTTGTTTTTTAAGGATTTAGGGAAAGTCTCCACTCAAGAGTACCAAATTCGAAACGATTATTTCCCCCTCTCTGCTGCTCTAGTTATATACCTGTTTAAATGATGATTTGAGATGTCATCATTAAATTTGAAAAACAAGCCTCCGGAATAATCTAACATATCATACTCGATATTTCATTATACAGGTACTGTAAATCACAATTTTGTGTAATGAGTTAGTTGCAAAGTTGTGATATGCCCTAATAAAAACGTTTATTTCATTTCTTCACCGTTTATATATTAAAATTTAACAAACGTTTATATTCTGTACTTTTTTCTGTAATAAATAATGATAACCATTATATATATTTTTAGCAATATAAAAACTTTTACAATTCCGAAATTCGAACATCTTTTTGTAAGTTAATACTAGAACCTTAGTTTTTATAACGCTCGTTTCTGTTCATAAATGATAAAATTAATGCATTGTAAATTACATTTCAGTCAGATGTTTAATAAGAAACAAAACAGTTTTTAATTATTGTCAAATTACATTACAACGATAGTGACCAATTGATGATACGTTTTGACATTTTGGCACTGTAAACACGAGCACAAAATCAAATACCATTGCCGTCTACACTGAATCCGATATTCCAAAAATAAAGACGCCCAGATAAGCTATAGTTTTTGTATGACTGCGTGTTATTCGTTAACACGTCTGCACAATGTGATAGAATAGTATTTTATACGGTTTATGAGAAGTTGTTTTCATTTTCATTCTAAATGTCTTAGAAATAATCTCATTTAGAACTGAATGACGTTCTTTGTCACCAAAGTAGTCAAGTTTCGAGTGAAATGTATAAGTAGGATAAATTGAATGAATAACTTGTGTTATTTAGTTCTGTTGGCTGAACCTATTACAAAACAATCGGTTGGCATTGGTGTTGTTATTGTTCTTATTTGGTATTGATTTTCATTTAACTTGTAAACTTTGATAATGTAGCTTTTAAGATGTTACATCCGTTTCCTCCTCTCTTAAGCTTTAGCGACTTTTATTATAAGAACAAAACTGTTGTCATTTGAACACGTTTTATTTCCAATAGCAGCAAATGATTCGGCCACTCTGCGACGAGGCGTCTACCCACTAGAGACGAATTCGTCATAATGCCGCTTTGTTATCTTAATAATTATCTAACGTTTCTTAATATTATTAATAAATTTAAAATTTCTGTAATATTTTTTTTTAAATTCAGTATTCAGCCAGGTGATTACAAAAACTATTGAAAGTCAAGGTTTAAATTGACTGCAAATTAACAGTCCTACACGCTGATAAAATTTGCAGTTATAATTATTAATAAACAGTTTATAATACGCTGTAATCGTGCCCTATCACAATAGGGGCACTAACACGGTTACGAATACGTAGTAACACCTTTAGACAGAACATTGTTTTCACGTGTGAAAATCGTGTAATTGTAAGCAACACAAACGTGCAAGTTTACGTGCTAGGAAAGAACACTTTCACATTTTTATTTACTCCTGACAAATGTATAACGAATCGTAATCGTTGCTGTCACGCTATCCGAACTGGAGGTACACTGATACTATATATAGTTTGTATGTAACAAACTGCGTGGATATTTCTCTTCAATCTTCTGCATTTGAAGATATTGAACATCATCACTTCACACGTGCCTGTTACTTCTTTCGGCTTACAATGCGCATTTAACTCCTATACAGACCAGCAGGCCATCGGGAATAAACGGGCTAAATGTGAGTAAAGTAAATAGCGTCACAGATGAAATGTCAGATGGATAATATTGTTACGACGGTCTCACTGATCGTCGTATGGTACAGTGGAAAACAAAATACAGACACCAATGAAGTCGCTAACTACCAGCTGTAATTGGACAGAATTAATTATTTGTAATCAAGTCGTACAATAATTCAAGTTGAATTTGTACACACGCAATAATAATGTCAAGTGATAGAGTTCCACACTAAGTATAACACAGTAATCACTTTTCACAATACTTCAACAACCACTCGATTCGCTCAACATGACTGAATCTTTCACAATTGGTACGGTCTCCTCTACTTCAGATATTTTATTTGAGGTGCCTTCTTCTATGAGAGATATTATAGAATTTGGTTATTAAGCTCGCCTCATAATTCACGCAAGGCACCACTTAGGAGACTCAACTCTGCAGCGGTATGTTCTTGCAGCTGGTTTTGCTCCTGTATTAAAGCTTTGATGTCACCTGTTTCACGCTTTCGTTCCTCGTCTTGTCGATCTTCCGACTCGAGCAGGAATGTCTTTTACTGTATTTACGTTTTCAGCATCAGTGCTTTCTGGCGTTCTTGTGTTTCCAGCAGGAGGGTTTTCTGTCTCTCTTTCGTTTTCTCATCTTGTCGTTTTTCTGTTTGTAATAGAAGCGCTAGGAAAGCTCAATCATCTAACTGGTGTCCATGTTTATAGATTATGTTTACAACGTATACTATTCTTCTACAAAGTGTATTTTTTCCACTGTACCATACGACGATCAGTGAGACCGTGGTAACAATATGTAGATAAATGTAAATATGATGAAATAAACAAGTGTGACGAGGACTGTATACGACGAAACTATCCAGCAGGTGGTAAAACGAAATCATGGTGTAGACGGAGATAAAACTTTACAAATTAAAATACTGTTCTTGATCCGGTGGATCTCTTCGAAGCTATAAAACATTATATACGATCGTATTAAAAATTGAATGACAGTAACTGTCGTATCGTATTTTCGAATTAATTTAAATTACAACAGAATTTAATGAACGGGGCAAACAGAATTTAATGAAACTTTATAGCAAACGACAGGACGGTTGAAAACGTTTACTATTACATGATAATAGTTTCAGTACACATTGTAATGAATGCAGTAATTAAGCAGTAATATCAGGGAGTGAATTTATTCACAGAAAATTTTATAAAACTCAATCAAAACCGAAATCTGTCACGCAAAATGACTGCGCTGACAAGGATTGTTGTAGATTTTATAAACTGCTACAAACATGCGTGTGAATTGGATTTGGAAATTGTGATTAGATTACACAAAGCAATGTGAAACCTTTGCGCTGTTCTGTTTACAATGCAGAACGGCGATCAAATTAATTTAATTAATATTTATTAAAATCGAGCTGGTTGGAGCGCTTTTTCACATTAATAAATTGTTAAATTCATAAGCGTACACTGACCTTTCCAAAGTCAATGTATTTCTCGCTGTGTTTGACTGAAAACAGCATGACTTTAATAAACAACGTGATATTCACTCAGACAGCTGTTATAGAAATTTTAATAAAACACAGTTTGTGTCTAGCGTCTCTTGTTCAAGGCTCAAATATAAAAATATTTATTCGTTGATGAGTTGGTGGAAATGCGACTTTATGAAATAGATCTGTATTGAATTAAAGATATGACGTAAATATAGATCTGTTAAACTAATATATGACGTAAATATCCAATTTTGGAAATGCTATATTAATAACATACAATGTTTTCAATGATAAAAATCATTATGTGATTTAAAACAAAATAAATCTGTTGAAATAAAATGAATGATTGTCTGATTCATCAGAAATAGCGACCCCAAAGAGACTTTAAACTGGGTTTGTGACTAACGTAATCCAAAGCTTGAACGAAACATGAGAAAAGATCATTCTGCCACGAAAGTGTTAAACATAGGGGACATGGAACGGAAGAAGAAAGCCCCTTCGAATTGGTGAAATGTCGTGAAGTATTAGGCCTACCCGCTGAATGTTAAAACGAGCAGTTCTGCGTACTTGCACAAGATAACATAAGCGAACGATACACTAAAGAGAAATTGGCTAAAAATGAAAATCGCTCATTATTTATGTAGTGTTGTGTCAATAATAATTTTTTGAAGTGTCATTTATCCGTCGAACAAGTTTACTTTTACATCAGTATACAAGGCGTGGGTGAGTTGTTGAAAGTTTTATAGTTTATAGTTATTATATGACGACCACTTTCTCCAAACATTTTAATGGCGTAGGGTTTTAGAACGAAGACCTATAACATGGTAATCTATTGGTTGACCCTGAAATGGTAGTTAACTACAAGATTCATTTTAATGTGGTTAACTTCAAGGTGAAAATAATTACTTGAAGACGGCAAGATCGGCAGATTTCAGTGACTGCCGACAGCAAGGGGTTAGTTGAAAAACCGCCTTCGGTTGCTTTTCAGAATTATTTTACGGAATACAATAAACATTCGAATATGCGTTGCTCATTTAAACTAATATGGACGAGTTTTGCACAACAAAAAATTATAAGAGAAAGATTCATCATTCCCGGATACGTGGTTCTATCCTTAAGTACAGATGAAATAGTAAGTAAATATGTATGTACACAACATTCCAATTGATGAAACAATAGACATAATAATAAACAAACTTAAAGAACAAAATGAAGACACACAATATATATCTGAAATAAAAAATAGCCTCCAACTAATACTAAAACAAAATTACTTTGAATTCAACAGCAAAATTTATCAACAAGAAGAAGGATTGGCAATGGGGTCTCCATTATATCTAGCATTATAGCAGAAATATTCTTACAACATATAGACACCAAAATACAAAATATTATAAAATCCTTTCATCCAATGGCATTTGGATAAGATATGTAGATGATGGGCTATATATATCAAGTAACAAAAATACAAATGCAGATAACATATTAAAACAACTCAATAACATACATCCAAAAATACAATTCACAGAAGAAAAAGAAAATAACAACAAAATCAACTATTTAGACATAACCATCACAAGATACATGCAATAACCACCTACAATAAACAATATACAGAAAACCAACTTCCACTAACATCATTATACCTAACCATTCTGACCACCCACCACAACATAAAATGGTAGCATTCTATTCACTATTTAACAGAATGTACAAAATACCCCTAAACAAACAAGAAACAGACAAAGAAAGAAATAGAATTTACCAAATTGGTTATGAAAATGGATATAATAAAAATACTGTAAACAAAATAGAAAATAAAATCATATATAAAATAAAAACTGAACAATTAAGAGTTAATCAAAATGAACAAAACAAAAATAATAACAACAATAAAAAATGGGCCACATTCACATACATAAATAATAAAATGACAAAGCTAACAAAACTGTTTAAAAACACAGACATTAAAATAGCATACAAACCTAATAAAAATTATCTACAAAAACTAAATAACCCACACAACAAAGATAATACAACAACCAATGGTATATACAAAATTGAATGCCAAGATTGCAATAAATGTTACATAGGACAAAAAAAAAAAACTGAAAAAACGTTATTTCGAACACCTAAACGCATACAAAAAACCAGAAATATACAAATCTAATTTGGCCACACATGCAATAAACACTGGACATGAATTGCTAGACATAACCAACATGACACTAATAAAACACATACCACACAAAGGCACCATAATGAACATTTGGGAAAATTTACAAATATACAAACATAAAACACAAAACAAACTAATACCTGAACAAATACAAATCAATACAAAGCATGACACAATTTTCAAAGCACTCAACATCTAAAATACACAAAATACTAGTACATACACCACAATCACACACAATAATACCACTTTAAAATACCAGAGACCAACAAGAAACCAAAATAGCGTCCAGCCAACACACCAATACTTCACCAGACGCAAGATCACTAAGTCTGAGGATGAGAACACAGGGGTTTTCGAAACATGTTCCTAATAAGGAAAGAAATATCTTGAGGTAAATTCATTATAAAAATTTAATATAATATATACATCAGGAAACGGACTGTAGCAAAAGGTGTTTGAATTGATAATACCATATAAGGTAAATAAGACTACGGAAAAAAGTAAAAAAAAAACAAAAGTGAGGTTATTAAATCGTGACAATAGTGTAATGTGGAAATAAAATAGTGAAGTGTATAACAATAAAAAAGTGAAAAGCAACAATCATTTAACGAAATAATAAAGATATATCAAATTATCCACCACATAAACAATCATTAACATGTACTCAAACAACATAACCAAACTTTCAAATAACCACATTACCAAATTATTAAATAAATTTAAAACACGAAAGAAACAACTAATGAACACAAACATGAATATATACTTCAATAGACAATGCCAAAAACACCAATTGACACCTAATTACATTAACATAAACACAAACAACAAAAATATGACTGCACAAAAAACAATAAAACAGGCAAAACAATTATGGATACAAAACGAAATTAATCAATTATACAGTAAGAAAAACAACATAACACTAGACATATATAAATTACACCTAGAACTAACAAGTATATTACATCCAATTACATGTAATAATAAATACAGTGACAGAAAGTAAAATAAAACCTGAAAAATAAAAAAATAAATAAATACATTAAACAGAAAACTCAACACATTAAAACAACACACCAAAAATTAAGAACAACAAAAAACAAAAATATGTACACATTTTATCCTCGAACCATTAACCTAAGCAACACAGAATTTAACAAGCAAAAAACAGAATATTTAAACAATATGTCAAAGCTAACCTTACTCAAAACATAAACAAAAACCTAGAAAATTTAATAGTAGAAACAGAATTTGCCATTAACCTAAAACAAGACAATACACAAGAAGAAAAAGAACAGAAGCGACACATATAATTAAAAAAATAATCACAAGTGAAATAAAAAACAAATCTGAACAAAAGCAGGATAATAAGACAATAAAATAAATTAAAAATAAAGTAAATACCAACAATTTAATCATAACAAAAGCAGACAAAAGCCAGGCAACAGTAATTATTGACAAAACAGACTACATCAGAAAAACTGAAGACTTCATCAACAATAATGATTGCATACAATTAAATAAAGACCCAACAGAAAAATATCTTAAACAAACAATAAAACTAATAAAAACAGCTAAAAACATTTTCAATAATATAAATACAGACATATAGGCTATATAAATAATAATCCGAAACCACCTAAAATGAATAGCCTAATAAAAATACACAAATTAAACAACCCAATACAACCATTAATTAATTTCAGAAAAGCACCTACATACAAAATAGCAAAAATAATAGCACAAAAACTAAAAAATAACCATCTAACAAATAATTATCAAACATAAAAAATACGTACGAATTAATAGACAAACTAAAAGTAATAAATATAGATGAAAACACATATTCACATCACATGACATCACAAATATAATAGTAATGGTTCGCGCAGATCGTAGCGGGGAGCAAGGATAGCAGTGTTGGAAGTGGGGTGCGCACACCCCAACCATGAAGCTGTTCTGAACTTAAAATTATGTTCCGAAAACAACACATTAAAGCCACGCATGCCCAATGAAATCTTTACACACTGCGTTACCATCCACCCTTTCATGTCTTATTATTTTAGCTGTACGAATAATTTCTTGTTACGAGCCGCACTGGAATGGCATTTTACTTAAATTAATAACTTTTTTTAACAATTTAGATCAGAGACCATTGTCTAAATGAGGACCTTCTTAAGCCTATTTTCTCCAGGATCACCTTTCTCGATATTCCCGTATCCTTGCTTCAATGAACGATGCAAGTAATAGTTAGACTACAAATGCCGCCGATTAATTTAGTTGCGTTTCTTGCCTACGTTCTTTGAAGATCTGCGCATAAACGTTTTCCTCAGCTTCACTTACTGGAAACCTCAGACGTTCCTTAAATATACTCCCGTCAACTTCATCTCTTGTTGTCACCACAAAGACGAAGGCATTGGAGTTCTGAAAGACGAATGGCTACTCATATTCAGTTCGGCCGATCTGCGTCTTCTCACCCTCGATATTCTCACCTGTCGCTCCGGGGATGTGCACAGAGACCATGCCGAGGAGAGAGGGCATTATTGCTATGGTTCGTAAAGAGCTTTATGTTTTGGAAATGACATTCACTGTTTATTTAAAAAAAAACAATGAATTAATACTATGAAACATAAAACGATGAACTGAATAACATTTCCAAACACGAATTTGATAACGAATGGGAGCGTAATTCATCACGAAGGGCGTGTACATGCAATACTGATTAACGATATTTTGATAAAACAAGTACGTGAGAATCGACTGGAATGAAATCTGCAAACACGAAACACTTAAAACATAAGACAGCATCGTCACTGGAAGAGAACAAGTTTAACTGATTGATGTTTATATGCTGAAGTGACATTACAATGAAAATGAACGTCAGTGTTCCAATAGACGAGTTAGATTGTTTAAAGATAAAAAAAAAACCACACCAATGTTTCAAAGGCAGAGGAAGTAGAGTTAAAGAAAATTCTGTTTTACGTGTTTTTTGTTTTGTGAAAGCAAATAGTTTCTCCCCTGTTTGTGTGAATACAAATGTTGTTATATATAAATAATGACATTACGATTACAATTTTAAATTTCCATAATTTGGTCACTTCGAGAACTGTGATATGTTCGGAAAACACTATCGCATAATGTGTCTGACTAAGTTAAAACACGACATTAGAATTATATTCTTAATGGTTACTGGTTAGCAAGACAGAGCGATGCGTTATTAGTGGATAATGAAACGGCTCTATATCGGAGAGTTGGGGAGAAATCCCTTCATACCAACACTGTCACATCGGTTATTTGAGGTGGCCGGACGGCATGTTTACATGTTATTTATACGGCGTCAAAATTATTTATTTTTAATAAATCGGTTTTAGTTATGCTTACAGGAAAAACGTCGTTTGTAGTATTGCACTAAATTTGTTTAGGAGTGTGTTTGTGCAAGCGCAGGTGTTAGGTGTATGGTGATTTCGTAACACAATAATCACTTCTCAATAAACCGCAACACTCACTGCACACAGCACTGAAAAATCGCCTGGTGTAACTGAACTGAGCCGTTTACTTATATATCCGCCGCATTGCATTGTAGTGAAATCGCGGGCCTCGATGTCGGTAGGGTAGTCGAGTAACATCTGGAAGGTGCATCTCTCATTACCTAGAACAATCCAGAGCGTTACGAAATTCTGCCGCGGAAAACACGTGCAAGGCGTCACGTAGTCTCTTGTGGTACTACCTACAGCGATGTGGTACTACTTGCAGCGATGTGGTACTACCTGCAGCGATGTGGTACTATCCATTTCCTCAGCGTAACAATATATCCAAGACAAATACCTTTCGTGTCACGCTAAGTAACCAAGGATACAAATAATAAAGTTTTCTAATTTTGTTCATGAAAATGACGAAGAATACGAACTGTCAGTATTCCCCCATTCCATGGAGAAACTTTTAAGTAGAACTTGACCTGCTTACTTATAACTAAAAATATTATACATATATGTAGGCCTGCATAACATTTATAATAATAAAACGTTATACAAATTAAAGTTTAATATCAATAAAAAATTAAGTTTAATCAAAAAAGGAATCGTAGATAAGTGACGTGAATATTTTATTGGTCCAACACATTGCCTCCTACCACGGACATCACCTTTGGTTTTTATAATTTCGCATGAGATTTCGGCCTTCGAAGTCTGAAGTTGTCCTTAATGTCAGTATGGATTACTCTTACAAAAATTCCTCGAAATGTTCTACAGAGTTTTCAGTTGATTGGCTCCACCTTCTTCCTGAAAATAATAATATTTAATTATAATAATTTTATTGCTAGTTGATTTATTACATTTTCATAATTATGTTGTACTCTTTATTGCGAAATTGAGGTCAAGACTATTTATCACTAAAAAAGAAATATTTGTAATTCTTATCATAAATTTCAATTTTTGTCTAGATATGTAATACTTTTGTAATGTAATATTTCATAATGTAATATTCATATTTTTTCAGGTCCCAAAAAATGAAGATGATTGGGTCACTATAGCGAGGGATTTCGAAAAGAGGTGGAATTTCCCTCATTGTCTTAACTGCTTAGATGGAAAACATATCGAGATAATTCCTCCAGCTGGAAGTGGTTCATTTTTTTAATTACAAACATAGACATAGTATGCCCCTACTCGCCATTTCAGATGCAAATTATATATTTATTTTGTTTGATTTCAGTACGAATAGGAGAGGTCAGATGGAGGAGTTCTTCAGAATATAGAATTGTTTAGAAGGCTACAAGGCAATTCATTAAACATTCCGAGATGAAAAGCAGTCGCAAATAGTTCGTGAAAACTGCCGTATGTTTTTGTTGCAGACGACGCTTTTCCTTTGAGGGCGGATATGCTAAAACCATACAGACAGAGTGATTTAAACTGCATCGAAAAAAATTTATAACTAATGATTATCGAGAGCATGTCGAATTATTGAGAACGTCTTTGGGATTTTGACAGCACGCATAAGAATTTTTCACACCGCTATCAATTTAGAATTACATAAGATTGACTAAATAGTAAAAGCAACTTGTGCTTTACGTAACTATGTAATGTCAACTCTACGCTCCACCTGATTAGACTCAGACAGATGATTTCACGCTGATTTCATTAGAAATGAACAGAAATACTCAGTGGAGGATGGCAGACTGTACTGATTAGATCTGTACTTCAGATGCAGTTAGTGCTACGGGAAGAGATGTTGGTATTGTTTCCAACAAGCGAATCAACAGGAAAACAGCTGAAGATGCTGCAGGAAGAGCCGGTGTAGCTATATAACAGACGCTGAAAATAGTAAAGAGGAGTGTCCTAACTACGAAGCCGACCGACACTAAGGGTAAGAATCAGAGCGCGCAAGCTTTCATGTTGGCTAATACAGGTAGGCTATGTAGTAACATCTTTTAATATAATACACACGCACAAACACACACATAACGTACGTATATGTACAGAAATAAATTAATATATTTGTATGTAAACGTGTACAGTGCAAACACAGATTCACACATACGAAGAACTTTCATGTTCCTTAATATGGGAGGAGTCAAAGCTTGGTAAAGTACCTATAACGAATGGTGTTTCTTCATTCATAACATCATATTTCTTCATTTGTCTTCCAACTTCGTTACTTCCTTTGCAGTGTTTTCGCGCCATTAGCTAGAATTACCTTATCTCGGAAAATCTGATACAGTTTACCTTTAGTTCTCGAACACTATTCCCTTCCATTCATCGTCATTCAAAATATTTCTTATCGTATCTTTAATATAGAATTTATGGTCAGTATAGAAGTAAAACAACTTTGACTGATTTCTCTATTCAGCTTATTATAAACTCATTATAGCAGCTTAAAAAGTTGTTAGAATTGTCTTTACTCTTTCACCTATTTTTCGTATTACATATCATTCTTTGATCAACCTTCTGTTTACGCAGTCAACTTAGACGCGATAAAAGATCGATATGGAGTTCTACATCGATAAAACTCTAGACGTATTTCTCTTCCTCTTTCTCTATACCTTTCATCAATCATCTTTTTCAGTCAGATTCTCTGATCGTCCTTGTTATTGTAAACCCAATCTACTCTTCCTCTTTTCGATTGAGTTATTCTTTTACACTTCCCTAATATGCAGTCAATTAGTAGTTTGTAAAATATTAATAATTTTACTTTTCAGAACGTGAAAGAGACTAAAAACTGATAATATTCAATATGTGCTTTACTTAATACCTCCATATCCAGTACTGTATTACAATTTGGTAAAAGGATATATGACAGCATTTTGACTCCAAAAAGCTGTAACCGTCTTTGTAGTAAAGTAATAACAAAGCGCGCAGAATAACGGGACGATATCAGAAAGAAATATCGGAGGCGAAAATAGAGCAAGTAGAAAGGACAGGAACATAGGGAGCACGTTGATTAAGGAGCAAACAACTGAAGAAGAGATCAGTAGCAAAATAACCATAGGGGAGGAAGCGTTCGGTAGGAGGAAATGATGTTTTTCTGTACCAAACTGAACTTGAACCTGAGGAAGAGTCTGATAAGGTGTCTATATGGAGTGGTTTACTTTAAGGGTTAGATTCCTTCATAATGAGGAAAGGAGTAGAGGACGGATTGAGAGATTAGAAATGTGGAGGTGGATGGACGGAGCAAAGAGAGTGAGGAAAGTAAGCAACGAAGCGGAGTTCAAATGACCCAACGATGGGAGAAGATTTCGTGGGTTATGACTAGGAGAAATGGAAACTGGATTGGACATATAGACATTGCGGTGAGCCTTGGAGATTCGTCGCATCTCAACCGCCAGTAATATCTGTTTTCCCAGTCACTCTCCCGTAAACTTCTGCTCTTCATATCCTCCTCCACATCGAGTCTCCAGTCCTACCTCATTTCCTGCAATTGAGTGGATAATCTTCCAATACCCTTCCATGCCATCTCTTGTTGTTCATTCGCTGTATGTGTTCATACCATATTCAGCTATGTGTTCGCTTCCTCATGACCTTGTTTATCAAATGGTGCGACCGGATGGCCTACAAAATGTTGCCAAACAATTTATTTCAACGGTTGCCTTTGTTTCCTTTATTCCTTTTTGTCATCTGCCAATACTTGCATGCATATGTTGTAACTGGATGCACAGTTGTTCTGTGTACATGAATTTTAACATACACTACAATTCTTTATGATTAGAGTAAACAGTTTGGCTTTTGGACAGTCATTCGTCCTTGAGTGAGTTTATATCAATATCGTCATTGAAAGTTCCATCTTGGCCGATATTGTTCACCAGATATTTATATTCAAGGCAATGTTTTCACAGTTTAGTACGATGTCATTCACTTTTTCCCCTACACATAAATATTATGTTTCGTGTAAATTAATTTTAAGGTCCCACTTAGTATATTCATCCATTATCTTCATCACCATAAATGAAGCATCATCAGCCATGTGTGACTTCCTCAGTTACATCCTTTCCAACCTTTACAACATACTGCTCTATCTTACAAATATTGAAAATCCTTCGAATATATGTTGATTCCATTCCTCTTCTTCTTAATACTTATCTATACTTCTTCTTCAAATTATCTAGTGAGTTGAACACTATCATAACCTTTCTGTATAAAAATTAATCTATCTATATAAAAATTAAATGGGTACTTAAGTTCCGTGCGTATCATTTCTCAATTTGGTGTGTTAATGTGAATATGATATCCACACAACCCCTACTAGCTATAAATACACAGCTCTATCGGAGGTGTCGTGAAGTAAATAGACTATTAACAACGTCTATTGAGGAAACAGTGAAGGAAGGTATGAAAAGAGGGTGAAGAGTATTGGAGCTCTTGGACGCCATACAACGGGCGGCGTCTTATACAGTCTACAATATATACGAAGGAAGATGGCGGTTGTGTCATGATTGGTCGTGCGATGGTGACGAAGATGGAAAACACTCTATGATACAAGTGACAGTGAACAAATTTCGCCAGAAGCACGTAGAATTCACACACAAAATACGTGTACTAAGCATTGTTCATTACTAAACTTACGCAGAAGCCTGTTGTTCAGACAGAAACAAAATTTAAAAAAAAAGACTATACTTACAGTATACAGCACAAAGAGAAGAAGCATGTTAACTGAGTAGGGAAATCAGAATTTTACATAAGTTTTGTTTACGTGACTTTATCACTTGAGTGATTTTATGTTATCTTTAGTTCTTGTATGTTAATTTTTGTGTAGTCAGAAGGCGGCTGCCGTTTCATCGCGTAGTCGAATATTTGCTTAGTCAATTGAGTGACAACAATGTCGGATTCTCACAAACGGTAATGTAAATAGGCCTATCACTTTAAACGTTAAAAAACTACGGCATAGTGTTAATGAGTCATTATCAGGAAAGACATAGGATATTGTTACGGTCTCACTGACCGTCGTATGGTACATGGAAACAAAATACAGACACCAATGAAACCACTAATCGCAAATAACAATTTGTAATCAACAAGATACTTCCGTAACGTAAGTCTAGTTAAATGATACTTCCGTAACGTAAGTCTAGTTAAATTTGTTCACACGCAATAATAATGTCAACTATTAGAGTTCCACAAAATAATCACTTCGCCGCAGTACTTCGAACCCACTTGAATAAATCGCCACTTATAACTCACTGACAAAGCCAGGCGCTGTTGATTACCGCAAATGTTCCAGAATAACTTTCCATCATTTTTGCGCGCCAAATTAATTTGCGTATTTCAAGTGCTCTCCGAAACAGTCTCAAAGGTACTTGAGAGAGGCCCTGACTGAGACGCTACAGCTGCTCGAAACGGGTGGAAGGACGCTCTCGACGCTTCGAGAGAGTTCCGTCGTTTCATTATGTACGTTTGAACTACAGTCTGAAAGAACGATTCTCCTTAAACAACTGAATGAAAGTTTTCAGTCATATATAACGGAATTATACTTGAGGATTATTATGACTACGTTTACCTTGGTCTAAAGGAAACCAAAACTGGTAGTCTTCAGGAAAGCATACTTGAACGTTTCTTTACCAGCTGTCTTACCAGTAATCCTCCTGAGTTTGAGAATAACACTGGAGCAGTTTTTGCTATTGACTCTGAGATCCTGGCAGTGAGAAACAACGAAGTAGCTATAGGGATACTGCAAATAACTATAAGTTAGCTTCACAACTAAACCATATTTATTGGTGTGTTAACTTGAATAATCAAAATCTATTGACATTAATTTCACTAATTGATTTCTTGAGTATACAGGTTACTAATTAAGTAGTTACATAATACCGTATTTGAAACTCGTTAAAAATCAGATAGAAAGTGGACATCGTGTGTACGGCCTGGGTATAGACAATAAAGTTAGATGGAAGGCCTTTATAAACAGAGAAGAGGAAAACCGAGAATTAAATATTAAAAATGTATACTTTTAATATTGATCTGAAAATGGGATTGTGACCGACAAAGTTGGAAGGGTTGCAAGTGATGTGGGAAGAGTACATCACCATCAAAACGTTGAAGCCATCATTTGCTCGGCAACGTAGACACTGTGAGCAGACTTAAAAAAGGAAATCGTTTCTGATAGTATACAGCTTACCCGTCAAGTGTTAAAACAAAAAACATTTGTTGTTAAAAGGAGCTGTGTTATGCACAAGAAAGAAATGTTCATTCGCTATGTTTAAGCGTTGGAAAAAGACTCTAATGTAAAATATTTTATTGTAAGTGTAGTAGTAATTCACGTTAAATTGCAATTCCTCAATGATCAAAATCGATTAGATTGAACTTATTATGCGAAACCGTAAATGTAAATAAATAAATATAAACGTACGCACGGAGAGAGAGAGAGAGAGAGAGAGAGAGAGAGAGAGAGAGAGAGAGAGAGAGAGAGAGTGTGTGTACGTGTGCGTTCTCGAATATATAGGCCTACATATATATTGATCTCAATGTTAAGTCAGCTACAAATGAATTATACAAGTAACTGGAAACATAAGTAAATGGTGACAATAATTGATAACATATTTTTGCAGCATAATCAGGTGTTGTTAGTCGCACGGTGAGCGACGCGCATGTATTGCGCATCATTCGGTGGGGATTACCAGTTGCTAACAGTTGAGCGGTATTGCCGACCGGGCTTATCGCCGAATGTGATTAGGCCTCGTTGCGCAACTCAACAATCTACACAATACTCATAGTTTTCTTTAATTGTGCCTTTGCAATTTCGACGTCTCCCGTGAAAACCGTTTTACGGGCTAAAGCTGAATACATTTTTTTCTTCTTCGGTAGCAAATTTTATTTTATGGTATCATACATTACGGAGCACTGAAATTAGTCAATAAGAAGGTGGACTCAAGGGTGTAACCGCCCAGTACGCCCCCTGGAACCGCCCCCAAGATCGGGGCTCGTTTTTTGCAAGCACGGAGCCCTGGAAATGTGTGCACCGCTTCGTTCAGCCTTTCTACGCAGTATAAAAATCCCCTTTGAATTTAGCTAGGCGATACGTATGCGCGAATGTATGCGCAAACGGTAATAAACGAGTCGATACAATTGTGTTTATTAAATTTTTTATTTAAATACAATTAAATACGTGGATCGCTTTCACCGTTTACTTAGATTATATAGTTATAGTTTATCAAATTTACGCTGCTTAAATATGTTGTTAAATTGTAATGTTAATGTTTATTGCAATTATAATAAACGCATCAGAAAAGTTATTTTCCTAATTAAATTTTCAAATAGTTTTGTGTGATGTAGGCTAACTGGCCAGTTTCTGAGTTGACATACACTGAATGTATTTTAGAAAATACTTCCAGTTTACCGATTTCTTCAGCGAGTAACTGTTTACAATTATGGAAACAAGTCATAATATAATACGTGAACGAGATTAAATTGTGACACAGTTTATCAAGCATTCATGGACTTCGTAAAGTGTAAACAATAAAGGCTAGATACAAGCTTTATTGCTTGTGTAATTCTTCATACAGTAAAATGTTAACATTTTCGCACGATAATAATTATTTTGGGGTAATTACAGGTTACTAATCTTGTATAATTTAATTGTAATAATTAACACGAGTGTTAGCGTATACAATAACTTTTGCCCAATCTCGTTCAATCATATGAGATTAAGGAGACTGACCTGATCTAATTAATTAGGTAAAGGCTGATCTGAGTAAACCAGATCTACATCTTTCAACGTTGGCAGAGTGATTGAAGATTTTTGCAAGTTTTAAAACGGTCGTTTGCGATCACTGACTAAATTTTATTAAAACAACGTTTCGGCTTCGCAAGCCGTCTTCAGGGAAATAATTAAGAAACATAAGAAATACCAGTATTCTACCACAGGAGTGACAGAAAGTCAGGTGAAGGAAGTTATGAGCACCAACCAATTAGTACATATTAGTGAGGGAAACTAATTAACTTGCAGGGGTTTAATAAAATGTCGTATGAATCTTCGTACCACGTGCACCTAGAGCACACACAAACTCCAAGCCTTGCGAATATATTTATATTTAATGTCTCACTCTACAGTCAGATACAACTGAGGTTCAGCAACTTCTCTTCATCTGAGGCCAGGGCTTGAGGTTGCAACCAGAAATTATCGTTATTCGTCATTCTTTTGAGTGTAATCGCGCCTTTCAATTTTCATCATCATCATCTGCTGCTGCAGATAGTCCAAATACTTTCTCCTCGGTTGTCCTATTATCAACAGGTTTCCTTCAAAACCGATCGTAATAAATCTGCTGTGTCAGAACACATGGCATAGAAAGTGTTACCTTCCTCTTGCCATCACTTTCAGAAGTTTTATTTGCTCTTACGCTGTTTTCTAACTTTAATATTTATTTTCCGTTCTATCCAACTTGTCTTTATCACATATTTCCACGTTTCCGTATCCACATTTCCATTGCCTGCAGTCCAGTCTCTTTCTTCCCGAAGGCCCATCTTCACTTTCGTGTATTACAAACAAATATTTCTGCAAAATTCACCTTAATTTCTAAACCTTTATGCCAGTTGGTGATATTTGTTGATATGGCACCTCTTTCCGGTAAAGGTGACTTAGAATATTCAACAAGTAACTCCAGTATTAGAATTCATCAAAGATTATACAAAGTGACGGAAATATATCTTTATTTAATAATAGATGTAAAATTAAAGATTGTACCAGTATCTTCAAGACCATAATCCGACAAATCCCTATAGGATGTAGGACGAATTCGTTGTTAAGTGCTGTGCGGATCATTGCATAAGTACACGGCGCGTAGAAGAGACTGAGCAGTCACGTTTATAATCTTTAGTAGACTGTCATCTTTGTACAGAATGCAATGTAACTGAGAATATTTGATAATAGCATATAACAGAAGACTACGTTTATAATTCTGGTATGTCTTCAGCTGTTTGTATCGTTGCGTTTATTATTTGTGGCTTTCATACGCACATAGAAAAACTTGAGTCTGAATTTAATTATTTTATTGTACGAAAATAATAAACTGAAAACTCTAAGCTTTTTGGGGTGGATTTCACAATGAAGACCACTGTGATTTAACACAAATTTTGCTTGTATTTAGCGCAGCTAGACTGACAGTAAGGACGCGTTATCATAAAAACAAAAAGGGAATAAAAAAAAAATACCTTAAATTAAATAAAGAGTTTTGTTGCAACGAAAGTTGATATTTTTTCTTCGTATGCTGCCTACATTTATTCTTTAGTATGTTTGTACTGATTGAGGTTAATAGATACCGTCCACTCGCAAATCGAAGTTTTACGAGGACTTCCAAAACTGCACATATACAAACAGAAATATGTATTTATTTGTCATTATACGCGTGTAGCGTATTTAAAATTCGTTTCGTTTTCATCATATCTTTTTGTTTAAAAGCAAATGAAAAATTTTTCAGTTTTCTTCGTTCATCGTGTCACTGACTTAAGATCTCGAGCTTTCATTCACTTTTCATCCTCAAATACTAAACTCCCTTTCCTTGGTAGTTTGTTGGAAAACCAATTGATAGTTCCAACGGAGAGTGAAGCCATATTTTGGAACGTTCCAGAAATTCCAAAATTAAGGCATTACTGAAATATGATTGTGTGTAATCAGTTAAGTGCATTGTATAAGAAAAGAAACCAAGTACTAGATAGAAATAATTTTAATCAGTCGTTGAACACCGATTTCATGGCTTATATTTGGAGTCGAAAGTGGAACTCCGAACTTTTCGTTTTAATGGAAAAGAAGTTGCAAACTCAATTACAACTCATTTGCAATCAACTGTAGGAAATTTACGTTACACTTTGAAATTCCCTTTCATATTTAGATTTGATTTTTTGGAAATTATCTAAAATTTTAAGTAAATATATCGATGATATATGTTGATCATATTTTTATAGGCCTACTATGTAAAACATTTGAGTAATGAAATAGCTCACAGTATTCATTACTTATAATGGTGTATACCTCAAAATCAACAAACTAACGGTTCTCTAGTGTATAGGTAATGACGTTTCGGTTTTAGAAGGTGTATGAAATGTGTACGATAATGGTGTAGAAATATTTCAGAAAAGTTCAGATAACTATATCGTCTTTATGATATAGAATTCATCTATAAATTTTATTCAGACAAAAGTTGCGCTGATTGACATATTACCGATATGGATGTCCGACTTAAGAATACCGGCATGACATAATTATTGGAAGCACGAATGTCAGGAAGCTCTTTACTGCGTATCAAAACGCCAGTTTGTAGATAAAAGTAACTATTCATAAAAATCCAGCTACTAGTACATATTTTGCGCCTAACGTCAGAACATAATCTTTAAACATATAAGAGAATACTGATGTCTATTTGATCTGAACGTAATTATTTTCTCTCTGATACCAAAGGATTTGCATTAAAACTCGGATGTGGTTTAGGGAGCTGATTATTAATAATCTCGCCAACCACGGATTATTAGCACAAACACCAAAGATGTTATTAACCTTCACACAACCATACTGACATGCGAGGTTCAATCAAAAAGTTCATGCAGTTCTTGTTTATTTCAAAAATTATGCCTTCATTCATCCACACTTATACTGCACCCCTTCAAAGTAGTCTCAGTTGAATGTGACACGATTAAGCCAGCCGTTTTGTAGTCTTCAAAATATTTCAAGTATGCACTTTTTCGTACAGCCTTGAGCTCGCCAAGCGATTTTCGTTTTACGTCTTCAATGGTCGCGAAATGTTGTCCTTTCGTGGAAATTATCACTATCGGGAGGAGGAAAGATCGCGTAGGGCTACATCCGGTGAATACGGCAGTTGATGTGTCATCTTTATTACGTTTTCTTTTGCCTAGCGTGGCCAAATTGTCAACAAGCAATTATGTGCGTCCAGGCCCATTATCGGGCTGCAATTTTCATAAATTTCATAAATTATTCTACCGAAAGTGAGGTAGTTTTCTACGAATATCTGGATACAAATAGCGTAAAATGTCCGAATAGTAATCTTTATTTACTACTGCGCCTAGCGATGAAATTTCGAGGAACACAAAAACATAATCTTTATCTGACAATCACGATCTTCAACTAATTTACGACAATCTTTGAAACTTGTAAACCGCTTGTTCACGCACAGAAGCCTCGCCAGAAGCCTTCTGAAGGCGTTTACCAGGACAGAGCAGTTTACCTCACAGTTTACACAAAGTTTAATCCACGTTCTTCAATCTTCAAAATAAGGGAGTTAGGCAAGGATGCTATGTTTCTCCAACCTTGTTTAATATATACATAGACGACATGTTGAGAGCCTGGAAATCCAGAGTGTCTTCGGGAATACAGCTTAACAAATCAATTTGTATGGGTTCCTTGCAATATGCGGATGACATAGTTCTTATTCAAGAAAATGAGGATGATTTACAAAGAGCTATGTTTCAATTTCAAGAAGTGGCAAGTGAGTACTCACTGAAAATTTCAGTAAGAAAAACCAAAGTCATGGCCTTTAAAGGTAAATATCCAGTGAATTCTAAGATAGTTATAAACAACAGCGCTTTAGAACAAGTGAGTCGTTTTAAATATCTCGGCTGTGGAGTAAGTTATGAATCTGATTATGATATAAAAGAGAAGATAAATAAATTCAGGAATATTTGTTGTACGATTCATAGAAATCTTAGAAATAAAACAAGACACAGCAGAAGGATTACATTTTTATAAGACAATTGCAATACCCACATTGACATATGCGAGTGAGGCGTGGGTCATGCCAAAAAAGGAATGCGGCAAGAATGAGAGTGCTGAAATGCAGTTTCTTCGAAATACTTCAAATTATACATTGCAAGATAGAATAATGAATGAGGATATAAGTGCAGAATTCGAAGTAAAGGACATAAATGATATTATTTCAATTTTCAGAGATAATGTTGGATCATCTGCAAAGGATGACAGAGGATCGATTGCCGAAGGTGGCACTGAACTATAAAGCCTTTGGTAGACGTGACGTGGGTCGTCCGAGACGAGATGGTTGCCGGAACAGGTTTATATTACCTAAAACTTGAAGAGAAGAAGAAGAAAAAGAGTTCTTCAATCTTTGTAGAATGATAAAAAATCGCCAAATACACCTAATGACGACTTATTCAATTAGATGTAAAATCTAAACTATGCATCAAATCGGGTTCAAATGTTCATGTGTATCAACATCACATAACAACAGTTTTTTGATCGGGCACTTGTAGCGGTGAAAATTGTCAAACTGCACGAACGTTTTTACCAAACCTTGTAGTCCTCACAGACCTGAACGATGTCAAGGAATGATGAAATCCAACTTTATTCGCGGAAAGGGAAAATCTTGTGGAGGATCTGCAAGACTTGAGAATGGAGAATACTTTTAAATCATGAACTTTGCCACACGTGTAAGTAAAGTAGCTGGAAGTAGCTTCATAAAGTAAATGCTACTTAAACGATCTGGACTTGAATGCGTGTGTAGGCAAACGAACCGATACGAAAAGTGGCTGCAAAAAAAAAGAAGAGGTAGATTTAGGTAGATTTAAACTGAAAATATGGTGATAGAAGGCTGTTGGAAGATGTGCATGAGGAATTGACTAACGTCAGCGCAAATCATTATTGAATGCGAGACGGCATGGCAGGGGAGTCCAAACCAGAGCTTTAGATTTACCGACAGAAAGTCTTACTTCTAGATTATCAGAGAATATGTTCAGGTTTATTTCAATACGAATAATTGACGTTATAGGAACTAACGATGGACTTCGGTGAACTGTTTAGTCACATGGTCATTGTGCGGACGTCAGTGAAGTCAGTTCCGCTGATATATCGTTTTTGTAATAATCAACTGCTTGAGTTTTTATTAGTTTAATTATTTATTAAAATTAGCGTTTATTTATTGCTTTTAAATTGACAATATTTAATACAATACAATATCTGACATGTCAGTTTGCCTTCTACTATAAATACCTCCGGCAATTTTGGTCGAAGTCAGACTCAAGATATCTTTACACGCCGTCACTACGTAAGTCTGCCGATTGAGGTGAATTTATCGTACGTTCTCATCATCATCATCATCATCATCTGGAATACACCACGTTTGATGGAGGAGCACCGGATTATCATCCACAACAAGCCTTAGAGTACGGAGAACGCATCAGCATCATCATCATCATCGTCATTGTCATCATTCAGGACGCACACACAAGTACACACGCAACGGTAACTTCGACAATACGCAGGTGACAAATGAACAATTATATTTTGTGCAAAGAACTCATAAAGAACCAAGTACGAGATAGTAAAGACTTAAATGTAAATAATGTAAATATTTAAAGTAAAAATCGGTATGGAGAACCATACATGACTTCCATATTCTAAGATTTATATTTAAAATGATTTTCGCAATGAAATATTACCATAGAAACTACTTCTTTCTACTTACTGCTTCAGCCTTAACCACAGCACTGTGGTCACTAACGTATACCACCTCACGTTATCGCACTCGATTTTCACTGATGATGGAAGTCGGTGGCATTGCCGAAACGTCTGGTTTTGTAGAAAAGATTGGACTACGGCCAAATATCCTGGGAAGGAATTTTAACAAAAACTACTTCTTTGTTGCCGATAACGTTGTACACATATATATAAAAAATATGCATAAAATTAATGGCTTGTATAAGTTAATGATTGATCTCCATTAAGTAGTGCTCAAGTTTCCAAAGTTTTAATATTATGATGTCCGTAATCAAAACATCAGAGCAGGTTTAGTGTGTATGAGGGTACACCGTGGACAAAAATTTTCAACATTTCCTATTGAGCGTTGGTTAGAGTAAAGCTGCGAATCTACGGTGTACGTTTCACAGAACAAACACGCGGAAAAGAAGGAGCGCTCCGAAGTCACTCATGGACCCTCAGCATCTTGCAGAGGGTTCATTCCCTAAAGACGAAAAGTTTGTCTATGAATCGTTCCTCTGTAAACACGTGCAGTTACACTGCCCAGCGATCCACAGGAAGCAAATCGCTATCCACGCTTGGCACTTTTTCGGCTTGCACGCGTTATGTTGCTATGAGTTTCGGCACTTTCCATTTAAAAAGCGTGCAAATGTAAGAAAATAAACATGAATGAGGCCAGAAATAACGCGAATTGTGTGTGTGTCTTCCCTGCCTTTTTATTGCGGTAGTCATAATAATAAAATGGAAACGTAAACATTACATAACTGAGATATGCTTGCCTGCCACGAACGATATATTTTCTCTCATACATGATTTACATTAAAATGAAAAAATTATAATTTTATTGCCTGGCAACAAAATTATTTTATTATTAACAATTACCATTGTTTGAAAAAGTTTAAATGAATTTTCAAGTACTTTACTGTTGTTAAAACGTAAAAGGTTGCAGGTAAGCTACCCCTTCCCCTTAACCGATCTTCACCAAAATCAAAAGGCCTTGAGTTCTCTACAATTCAGGGGTGTATGCAAAACATTATTTGATTCTGTTTGAATATGCGGCAGTTATCGTTCGTCATAGAAAAAATTACCCTTGTGAAAACATAAAACGTTGCAGATAAACTACCCCTTTCCCTTAACCGATCTTCACCAAAAACAAAAGGTCTTGAGAACTCCATAATTCAGGGCTGTATGCGAATCATTATTTGATTCTGTTTGAATTTGCGGCTGTTATCGTTTGCCAAAAAAAATTACCCTTGATAAAAAAAAACCGTTGCAGGTAAACTACCCCTTTCCCTCAACCGATCTTCACCAAAAACAAAAGGTCGTGAGTACTCTACAAATCAGGGCTGTACGCAAAAAATTATTTGATTCTGTTTGAATTTGCGGCAGTTATCGTTTGCCATAAAAAAAAATCTACACACACACACACACACACACACACACACACACACACACACACACACACACACACACACACACACACACACACACACACACACACACACACACACACACACACACACACACACACACACACACACACACACACACACACACACACACATTTCGAAAAACGACTTTTTTTCATGTTTTGAGTGTAGTACAATCAGAATCTGCAATAATCTCGAACACGATTTTTTTTGCCATCACCATACTTCCATTTCCTTAAGGAATATGGAAGTAAAAAATGTAATGGTAAATTGTTGTTAAAATTAATAATTTTCTTCTGTTTATTGGGTGTGTCATTAGAAATAATAAATACTCTTAAAGTAAATGTTATTTATTTATTTAAATATTAATAGCAACAATTAAATTTTATTTTAGTAAAGTTAATGGGATTTCATAAATGAGTTGTTATTTTTAAAAATGAACCAAGGTCAGATACCCATGCAATGTAAAGTAATTGTATAAATTGTTCATCATATATGTTTAGACATTTAAGTTTATATGTTATTCATGTGTGCTGAATAGCAATGGTATGTTATGTTTTACAAAGTGTAAACTTACAAAAGATAATATTTTGAAATTTGTAATTTCAATTTTTAATAATCATGCAATTTCTTTACAATATTTAATAAACCGTTGAATGATTCATTTAATATGTTTTAATTGATTATTTCATGTCATCCACGTCTCACTCCTCTTGTTAAAAAATACGTTTATTATGCAACCACATACACTTAACGCGACGAACACAAAAATCCTACGACCTGGCCGGTGTTTAACACTTTATAGTTGCGTTGGGTACATGGTCAGAAATGTATTCGTTTATTTTATAATAGTCTACTTGTAACGGTTGCAATATACAAAACTGTCAAATTATAGTTGTTTCATTTTACAGTCGACACTCAATAACTCGAATTTCTTGATATGACGAATTCCCTTTACTTTCCTCATACAATTCCATGATATTTTACCTTTACAACTTGAATATGTTTCAAAATAAACATTGATAACTTTCTGGCCATGCCATTGAATGTCTATAACTCGAAGTAATATTACATGTATTACATTAGTACATGCGGACCTAAACAAGTCGAAGTTCTATTAGAAAGCCTTTATAACTCGAAGTTAAGCCGCGTAAACATATATAATTCGAAGGTAGCGTGTTTAAACAGTACAAAAGATGACTCACTCTCCTGTTGAAACATGAAATCCCTCTACCGATTTCATTGTCTTTACACATTCATCGATGGAATAAACAGTAGAAGTTAGAATAAATAAGTAAGTAAATAAAAATTATAGGAGTCCTGTATATTTTTTTACAGTTCTTGCTTTTAGTGGTTTACAAACAAATCACTCACAGTTTTAAAATGTCAATTCGAAACAGAATATGGTTTATGGTTTATGGTTTATGGGTTATGCTGTATGGTTATGGTTTTCTAATTATGCCCAACGATAACTTTTGTTTATATTGTAAAATTCTGTTCTGATAGCATCAAACAAACAATATTTTTATTATATTCGGTGTCGTTTCAATGGATTTATAACTAACGTTTCATCCATTATTACAAATTGTGAATGTAAAATGCATATATTCCTAACACGTGTTCAGTTTATTAGTTTATTTTATCATAAATGTCGTATCCATGTTACAGAATTTGTATTTAACATCAAGAGTACAAGTTGTTCAGTGCCGAACTCGGAAGAACGCAGTTATTTGCGTGCCGTTAAACTAGTTGAGATCGACATTTACCAGCGACACTATGCAGTAAATTCCGCTATCCGCGAACCTCTATAACTCGAATTTTTCCATTGCCCCTGAGATTCCAGTTATCGAGGTTGCACAGTATTGTTAGGACACGTGTTTCAAGCGTGACATAGCACGGAAAAAGTAATGTTAATATAATTGTAAAAATAAAAGCAAAATTAAAATAAATGTAAATGAAACGAATATGTAGCGTAATATAGTTAGTTAATGTTATCACGGTTATACCCTTAATAGGGTCTAGACTCAGTGGTGTAAGGGAAATCTAATTAGCGTTACGCTTTGTCTTTCTCAACTAGTGAGTCCGGAGACCCGAAGGCGAACGTTCTACCCAGAGATGGATTCGAAACATGAAGTCCAGCATTGAATGCGAATACACAGACCAAGGAGCTACCCATCCTGAAATTTCCTATAGTACAAGCTACGTACTAAATGTAATATACGAAAAAATTAATTAAGCTAGAGTGTATCCACCGACGTTCTAGAAATCGTCTCCGTCAGCCTCTGTGTCGGTAGTAATTGTCAGGCCCCAGGGTTCCCTGCACGCCAACTAATCACGATGGGCGTAAAACTTTCACTACCTCTACGGATGCATGTTTACAGTCATCACTTTACACAACCGTCGCCAGAGCGCGCCCCGTTGTTTACACGAGCGTATTAAAAAATGTCACGTACCCCACCGACCGTCAGACGGCAGAGGGTTGAGTGAAGTATAGAAATCTGAGATGCGACGTAGAAACAAGAGCCGGCGTTGATGTATTGACCCGCTATTGAAGGGCGGTTACGTCCCTCCCGCTTTACGGCTCCGCAAATACCGGCTAAATCTAACGTAATCTTTTCGTAAACATGCGAACTCTACGCAGGCACACACACACACACACACACACACACACACACACACACACACACACACACACACACACACACACACACACACACACACACACACACACACACACACACACACACACACACACACCGCTTTATCACAATATCATGATGTACGTACACAATAAGAACATTGTATGTAAAACTAGGAAATTTTCAGTTGCCAGATTCCCTGTCATTATTGAGCACCTTTGTTAGTTTTCGAGTTATTAATTTTACAACCTGCCGTGATGAAATATGATATTCAATACGTTTTACGAACTTGTAGCATGTAGTTTATGGTAATAAGCCATCACTGCTTACTCTAGAGTAGCTACGATTATGTGACTAGGAAAGTAAACAAATCCTGTCTATTTAAACACTACACAAAATAATGACTGCACATGTTTGTTCCGTAAGTGTGAGGATTTTAAATCTCTTGAGTCTCCGCATTCAACAGTCCACTAATTTGTTAGAGGGTGCGCTTAGTTCGTAAAAACATTACTGATTTTACTTCCATGATCCGTAAAAAATGGAAGTATGATGATTGCGAAAAAATCGTGTTCGAGGTAAGGGGTGATTCTGATTGACTACCCTCAAAACATGAAGAAAAGTCGTTTTCCGGAAAGTGCCTGTGTGTCTATGTGTCTATCTGTGTGTCTGTGTGTAGAATGTTTTCTATGGCGAACGATAACTGCCGCAAATTCAAACAGAATCAAATAATATTTTGCATATGTGGCCGAGTTGTAGAGGACCCAATGCGTATTAATTTAGGTGAAGATCCGTTAAGGGGGAGGGGTAGTTTACCTGCAACGTTTTACGTCTTAACAAGAGTAAAGTACTTAAAAATACATTTAAACTTTTTCAAACAATGGTAATTGTTAAAAATAAAATAATTTTGTGCCGGGCAACCAGGTTGTTCGGTTAGGAGGGAGGAATAGTTTACTTGCTTTGTGTTTTAACAAGAGTAAAGTATTTAATATTAGTAAATAAGTGCCCCCAAATTAAAGTCATATTAATCCGCTATAAAATGGTAAATAAGATAATTATAAATGGAGTAGGTAGTTGAGAGGGGTGGGGGTGATTTTTGAAAATTGCTGTGCTGAAATCAAGTAACGTTCGAGTACTTAATTCTGAAGGATAAGATACCATTAGAAATTACATGTGATAAAACTATTACTCAATGAAAGTGTCAGTATCATTAATGGTGGGGGATCGGTTGAAGAGAAGGAATGATTTCTTTATAAGAATAAAGTACCTAATTTTTATAGATTAAGTCACTCTTAAATAACATTATATTAAACGACTCCCCCATAATAACAAAAATATCTATAAATAGTGAAAATAGTTTGAGGGTGGGGGATATAGTTTTTTTAGAAATTATCGAACCGAATGCAAGTAAATGATTTTAAATGTAAATCTTAGAACATGGAAGTCAGTATGGTTCTCTATACCGATATTTTGTAATTGTCTCGCTCACAGAACTTACTCCTAGATAGCGACCGGCATTTCTTTTGGTATGAACCGCGTAGTATTCGCGGATTCCCTCTGTACTTCAACTTGAAATCTTCCGATGATGCTTCTACACAAATCTTAAAATAGTTTTGCAAAGGAGGATTTTGGCTGTTAATTGATAACGGTGAATTTCGTTACGTCAGTTAACACATACTTGTATGTTTTAATAACTATTTGTTTTTTTTCTGTACCTGCTGTTTCGTTGACTTGACCATCCAGATACAACTGAGGCACTTTACTGATTCTTGTTGTGGAATCGGCTGGCTGTTTAGCATACTTGGGAGACAGGTTTTCTGTTCAGCGTAAACGTAGTGTCCCGATTTGGTTTAATTTCCATTAATAGGCCATTTCATTAACATAATTTGCATCTTTCTAAAGTGATATTTAAAACTAAATGATTCTGTTATATGATCATGGAAAGATGATCAAAAATGCTATTGGTAAAGTGGAGAGGACTTGTTACGGTGGTCACTTCTTTCGGCACCGGTTGCATCCTAATACGTATACTATGCAGCAGAAACGGGTTGGATTATCATGACTATCGTGCTATTACTATAGTTAATTTCATTACTGTCTGGCTATTTCTGAATAACTAGAAAATCTGTAAGAATTTCTTTTGTTACTGCAGGTTTTAATGGTGAGACTACCTGTTTTGGATACAAAAACGTGGTGGTCATGATGACCCTCGGCGCTACAGCCCCTGCAGAATCCGCGCGTCCAGCACCACTCGTCTCTGTTCTTCTTCTCCCACATGGATTCCCACTGAACACTTTCTTCGCATGTCTATTGTCTATCATCCTCTCTCATGATCTGCCCACGTATTTCTATTTCTTTTAATCTAAGTGTCAATCTTTAATTCCCCGAAAATTCTCTCCAGCTCTTGTATATATTTTCTCCATCCCTCTTTGCACCATAAATCTTTTCTTCACATCGCCTAAGTCAAATTCCGTTCCATTCCAACTTAAGTCGACATCCCTGCCTCACTATCGCATATTACAATAGGACTTAAGCAAATAAGGTGGTAACTATGCCAATTTTTAATCGTTAATAAATTGCGTAAATCGTACAATAAAATTAACAGATAAGTACAGTAGAAATCGTGTATAACAATCTCAACGGACTGTAGGAAATCGGACGCTAAGTAAGGTAACCACGTAAATAATATTTTCTGTAATCTTTTAATTTGTTTTTGTGCAATTATTTTCTTTCGTTGTGTTAAATTACAATAACGAAATTACAGCCGGGACGTTTTGCTGTGTTTCTTTTATATAGTACAATCTTCTGGGGTTTTTGTTTTCCAATTTTCGAAACTGGAACTTTTACTATTTGCTGTCAACGTTATAGACTACATCTTCGTGTTATAACAAATGAAAATATTGAATGTGTAAACACTATAATAATGCAGAAAACTTTCGTTAATTATTAATATAAATTATGTTAACGACGACAATTGTGTAGCCTGTGTTAAAAATGCTTTATTAAGAAATCGGTTGCGACAACAGAGTCAGTCTTAAAGACCATATTTGGGAGCTCATTTGATGCACATGTAATTAAGTACTATCTTATAACAATAAATTACGACATCGGCTTTGACGCCAGATATTGCACAAGTTAAACAGTCTCTCACTGGTTATAACTGTGAAATGTACTGACTGTCTTTCAGCACGTAATACACGTTTCTGAAATGTAACAAAGCGGTGTTACTGTATAGCGAAAATGACGATTAAGCAAAGAATGTTTTGTCATATGTATTCAAGCTCCGCTACAATACGGTGAGTGTTACAACAGTTTCACGCTAACACAGTGGCGTATCTAGAATGGGGGTTGGGGTGGGGTCGGCTTCACACAGAAGAAAAAACAAGTTAAGACTAATCAACGTTACTAACTTTAATGTGGCTGAAAAACGCGTGATAATATCCTGAAATCAGTCCCATTAAAGTAAACGGTAATAACACAATAAAAATATGCATTACTGAAACATTTTTAAGAGATATGTATTCAGACATACAGGCCTACTCTAACAATATGTAATACACTTGTTTGTGTATTTAAAAAAGAGCGACTACTATATTAGCGCACACATCTGAAAAAAAATAAAACAGCCTAAAAATGAAGAGATTAATCAAATTTGTTAACTTTTTCGATCCTCTGGGGGGGGGGTGATATTCGTCCCCCGTCCGTAAATACGCCCTTGCACTAATATTCCGTGTGTACTTTTAAACAAATGACATCTGAATAAGCCTATACAAAGAAAAAGTAAGAAAAATCGACTGTATATTTTTTATTGAAACTGCATACATTTATTGAAAGTGTTTCTATGCCGATGCATTTGCATTATTATTATTATTAATAATATTACTGTTATTGTAAAATAAAGAATAGGATTTTTATTCTTGTTTATTATTGTAAAATAAAGTGTTGAGATTTTTAAGTAGGGTTAAAGGATGCATAAGAAGGGATTACACAAAAAATGAAGGTGTAAGGGAGGAATTAAATATATATTCTAAACGAGAAAATTAAAGAATACAGGGGAAAATTGAGACAGCATTCAAGTCGCATGGTGAAGATAGAACACCAGTAATTGTAAACAAGTACAAGCCTTCTGGAAGAAGGGATGTAGGAAGGCCGAGAGAGAAATGGATCTGATAATGTTAAGTCGGAACAGGTACGTTACCTAGTCCCTGAAGTGTAGAAGAAGAAGAAGATTGTAAAATAAAAGAGGAAAAGAATAACACAGAAAAAAACAATAAAAGTATGCGACATTTTTACCTGTTTTAGCGATTACCAATTTTAGCGTCTAATATTCAGCGATCCGTTAAAGGAGATTCAGTGGTTAAAAGGTGACAATGTAATCCTTTGACTGTTCAGTAAGAACCGCGTAAGTAATAAATGTCACAAACATTTTTAAATGTTGTAGTTTTATTACGGTAGGATGTATTAAAAAAAATGTTGGAAAAATATAATTCATCTTACAAAGAGTATGTAGTAACTTGACATTGCTATGTCATTTAGTAGAAATTTAAGATATGTGTTCTTATTTTCGGTTACACGTGGATTATCAATGAAAATATTCCAAAAATAACAATTTTATGTAGCTTGTCTTTGTCTATTTGGCTGCTCGGTTGTCTGGAAAAATCACTTATCAGGAAAACATTCTGTCACTGATTACTGTGGATAATCGACGCTCTTCTTGCTGGAAACTTTATGTGAAAAATTGTGGTGGAAAAATTTAATTGGAAAACGTCTGTACATGTAGTACTGTGTATACATAAAGCCGGGTTGAGTGGATTGTTAAAAGATGTCGTCGGGGGTCGGTCTGTAAAGTTACGGAGTGTGTCTCGATAGTTCTCTCGCGCAGTCGGAGAGTTAAAGGAACAGGGAACAGGTCTTTGACAGAGAGACAGAAAGACTGCCGTCCCATTGTCTAGGGTTGCACACTTACCGACACAGCTGGTGGTGACAAGAGACAAAGACCAGTCGAGTTGTTTAAAGGCGGGCAAACGCTTTAACGTTCGCATGTGAAAAAGAGCACAGCAGGTTTAAAGAACAAGACAAATCTCACAAAGAACAGTGGAGCAGCAGAAGTTGCTTGCAACATTTTTTACAAAGCGAACATCGTAATATAAGCACGTCTTTTTCTAAGCCTGCATAAGACGTGTTAACGGAACTAAACATTATTTTTTTTCAAACTGCGTATAGTCGTAGCAAGTAACGAGATTTGATTTTTGGGAGTTTAAATTTTAATTAGTGCACTTATTCATAAATTGTCATAGTATTTAAAGATGGTGCGAGAAAAATATGCAGAAACGTCTGTTTGAAAGTTAATTAACGGTTGCATGGAGTGCTTCAAATGCAACGCACTTTTAACTAGTACTTTTATCTAACTAGAGAATGTACATTACACAGTGATACATAAATATAATACCATAATATAAAGACAAAAGCAAGAAGATAGGAAAGTGATAAAAAAACTCTTTGATGTATAATTTTAACCCTCTACATGAGCTTTGTAGGTAGCCAACAACAATAATTGTCTTTACTGCTAGTTATTCTTTTCGCGGCACTCAATTCTTTTCACGACATTCAATTAAAATTGTTACAGTGTAAGAATACATTTGAGAGAAAAGAGTTTGTATAATGTGACAACCTCTGAAAACCAGAATATGTAACCAAACAGGTTCCATTATTTAACTCTATATTTGATTACATTCTTGTGGCGCTGTTACCTGGAACCAGCTTTAAATAAAGAAGACAATCATATCGATCGTTTAATACAGAACACTAGTATTTCTAATAATACTTTTATGTCTTAATATCAATCAGTGCTATGATTACTGTGGAGTATTAATCTATGTTGCAGATTCAAAACGGGTCTCGTTTTTCTATTATTACACGATTCAACTGAAGGGATTCCAGAAATCATTCATCTTCCGTTTCTGTATTCCTATTACGACAAATGATTATCGCTTTTCTAAAGTTAATCGTTTCGTATCATTTCATCATCGTTTGGTTATTGTTTTGTTACGACATCACACAACAATCTACGTGTTTATCGAATGTTCCAGAGGGATCCGGAATGTAATGCGTGTGGTGTACGTGTTTGTCGACGCATTTGCTAGACGGTGGTGCCGAATTCACGCGGCCGCTCGGACTGTGTCAAGGCCGCAATTAATTACGTCTTTCACACTGGCGGTAAGACGCAGTTTGGAACGTTCTGGTCTGTGAGCGGAGGTATAAATACATGGCGGCAGCGGCCTTAGTTTTAAGTTATAGTCGCGATCATTTATCGTACGGTCCGAGTTTATTGTCGGGCGATTACAAGTGATTATCTGGCGATATTACTGTGTGCGTTCAAGTGGTTATTAGTGAAGTGTTTAATAATCGGGCGGGATAATTGTAATACAATTGTGTTTAATATTAGTGGACATTTTATTGCGTGTGAACAATTTCTATTTGATTTGTTATAAGAAACTGTGTTGTTAATTACGAACTGTTTAACTGTGAAAATTAAAGCTGGTAATTAGTGACTTAATTGGGGTCTTGTATTTTGTTTCCACTGTACCTACGACGATCAAGTAGACCGTCGTAACAGTGTTGTCAGAAGTGGGATAGAACGGTAACAGTGGAAACAGTGGAAACTTTGTACAAGACGAGTGTAATTCGTAATTAATCGGAAAACAATGGATGCCAGTCAGATGATGGAAAATTTCCAGGCGCTGTTGCTGCAGACAGAGGAACGACGACGACAGGATGGAGAGAAAGCGGAAGAGAGACAGAAAACCCACTTGCTGGAAGCAGAGAAAAGACACCGACAGGAGGCGGAAGAAGTAGAAAAACGACAGGATGAAAAACGCAGGCAGGAAAGAGAAGAGGCTGAGGAACGTCAGAAAGCACTAATGCTAGAAACAGAAGAAAGGCAAAAAGAAGAACGAAGACAAGAAAGGGAAGAAACAGAGGAACGACGTAAGCAGGAAGCAGAGGAACGTAAACGAGAAACAGAAGACATCAAGGAGTTAATACAGGAGCAAAGCAGACACAAGAACAAACCGCTGCAGAGTTGGGTCTCCTAAGAGGTGAGCTTAATAAACAAGTTACTAAAATATCAGCGGTACAAGAATCAATGACATTCAAAATAGCTGAAGTAGAAAAATCTGTCTCAAGTGTTGATGAATCGATGTCTAATAAAATAGCTGAAGTAGAAAGATCTGTCACGAGTGTGGAAAAAGCTATGTCAGCAAAAATAGAAGACTCGATTACAAATATAAAAGAGCAGATTAAAAATGAAGTTGAGCAGTTCATGAATTACAACCAAAACAAATTTCTGAACAGACTGTACCAATGATAAAGACAGAGAAAGACAGAAAATAAGTCAATAGAGAAGGTCACCTCGCCTGCGGTTGGGACAGTTCATGTCAAGGCCCCAACCTTTGATGGAAGCACGCACTGGGCGACGTATTACGCCAATTCGAAGCTGCTGCATGCGCAAATAATTAGACAGAGAAAGACAAGGTTGTTTCACTCGTTCTTGCATTAAAAGGATCTGCGGCAGAATTACTACAGAAAGTGCCACCTGACAGCCAAAACACCTGTGCCGAATTGATAAAAGCTCTGGAATTTCGGTATGGTGATAAGCATTTGCGAGATGTGTACTGCACCCAGTTGAGAGCAAGGCGACAGCATGCCGGGGAGAGCCTTCAAGAGTTTGAAGCAAGTATCGACAGACTAATTAGACTGGCCTATCCTGAGCGCCAGAAGATTTTCGAACGAGTTTTGCTATGCAGACATTTACTGCCGGTGTCCGAAATAACGAACTACAGCAAGTGTTATGAATGGCAAGACACCAGAACAGTGTGGACGCCCTGGTACATGCTCTGCAATTTGAGGCCACCAAATCAGCGTCTGGTTGGACAAGCCATAAAGTGCGCGCTAAAAGATCGCGACGGCTCAGACGATGAGGAAGAAGAACAAGGAACAGAAACTCGACGGTCGGCGCCGAGAAAGAAAGGATGGAAGACCGAAGTGTTATCGATGTGGGAAACCTGGACATCTACAACGAGATTGTCGGGTTAGAATTCAGCAACAGGGAAACGAGTAATAGTCGGTACAACGGGGCGTGTGCTGAATAACTGGAGGAACGAAGCCCCTAGACAATATGCAATTTCTACACTTCAGAAAAACAGCGGGAGCTTGGTGGTTACCGGATTCGTTCAAGAAAGGCCAACCTCGATTACAGTTGACACAGGCGCAACAGTTTCTATTGTGCGGCCCGACGTAGTGAAAGATCTCAAATCAATCTGGTGCTCTTGCAGCTTGCGAACAGCTACTGGACGGCCTGTAAAAGTTTTTGGAAAAGTGGATACACCTACGCCTCGGTCGACTTGAGTTTAATCATCAAGTACTTGTTGCAGACATTGTGGATGAAGCAATTCTTGGTGTGGACGTTATGAACGCATACGGATTTATAGTCGACTTCAAAAACAATGTCTTGAGAATCGTAGGCGAAGAGGTAATGCTATCAACAATGACGACAGCAGAAAAATCCGTAAACCAAGTGGCCGTAACTGTTCTGCCAAACTCCGAAAAGATCATCATGGGCAACTAGTGGTCTATATTCGAACCCCAGATAGTCAGCACGCCGGGCATACTAATTGCCACAAGTTTAATAAATCCTGACGAAACCGGAAATTTACCTATTAGAGTGGCGAATATTTTGGATAAAGCTGTCACTTTACAAAGCAATACGCTCCTAGGCAAATTGACTCCTATAGCCTGGGTAGACGGAATGACGCAACGAAGATCCGGTCGTGCTTCGGATACTTCCAAATTACCAGAGGAACTGCAGGAATTATTGAACAGATCTTCTAACGACCTCTCAAGGGGTGAGGTAAAAGAACTCAGACGGTTTTTACATGAATTCAAAGATTCTTTTGCAGTTCGGAGACAGTCACTGGGAAGAACTTCTCTTGTACAATATCGCATTAATACCGGGGACACAAGACCGATACGCCAACCTCACGAAGGCCTCCATTATCTAAGCAAGAGGAAATGTCTCGGTTAGTACAGGACATGTTGACAGAGGGAGTAATCGAGCCTTCGTCAAGTGCTTGGTCTTCTCGGGATGGTGGATTGCGTTTCTGCGTAGACTACCGAAGGTTAATGACGTTACAAAGAAAGACTGCTATCCATTACCTCGCGTTGACGATACACTCGACACGTTGTCAGGAGATCAGTGGTTTTCCACATTGGACCTGAAGAGTGGATATTGGCAAGTGGGTCTTCATCAAGAAGACAAGGAAAAGACCGCTTTCTCGACCTCAAGTGGCTTATTCCAATTTAACGTCATGCCATTTGGACTCTGTAATGCACCGGCAACATTTGAAAGATTGATGGACCTGGTACTCCGAGGCCTGACATGGAAAACTTGCCTTGTTTATTTAGACGCTGTCATAGTCATCGGGAAGATTTTCAAAGACCATTTGGAAAACCTTAAGGAGGTTCTAACTAGAATTCACAGTGCCCAACTGAAGCTGAGACCGAAGACGTGTTCTCTATTCCAGAAGGAAGTACAGTATCTGGGCCATCTGGTATCGGTAGCGAATGTTAGCATGGATTCTAATAAAGTAGACGCCGTAAGAGACTGGACAGTGCCGAAGAGTGAACACGAAGTTCGGAGTTTCCTAGGGTTATGCTCATATTACAGACCCTTTGTGAAAGGCTTCGCTATTGCTAAACCATTCCATGAGCTAACGGAAAATAAACGAAACTTCCTGTGGTCGAGAGAGTGTGACCAATTATTTAGGACTTTGAAGGTTGCATTATGTTCGCAGCCAATTCTCGCTTTTCCAGCTTCCGAAGGGAAGTACATCGTAGACACAGACGCAAGCAATACTGGTCTAAGAGCAGTTTTGTCTCAAGTGCAAAACGGTGAAGAACGAGTAATAGCGTATTACAGCAAGACGCTTTCTAAACCAGAGAGAAATTATTGTGTTACAAGGAGAGAGTTGTTGGCAATTGTCAGAGCTTTGGAGCACTTCCATAAATACCTCTATGGAAGAGAGTTTTTAGTACATACCGACCATGCCGCGCTTGCATGGCTCTTTAGATTTAAAAATCCGGAAGGACAGTTGGCAAGATGCCTCGAACGTTTGCAAGAGTACAACTTCAAGGTACAAGATCGACGGGGGCGCCTGGATGGTAATGCAGATGGCTTATCACGAAGACCGTGCCCAGAAGACTGCCGACATTGCCACAGAAAGAAAGAACAAAACTCAAGTGAAAATGTTCAAGCCATCACTGTAAATTTCCTGGCAGACGGCTGGACAACACAAGACTCTCCACAAAAACAGATGACTGATGAAGACATTGGACCGATCTTGACAGCAAAAGAGGAAGGTCGCAGCCCGGATTGGCAAGATACCTGCCATGGTTCCGAAGTGCTGAAGGGCTACTAGGCACAATGGGAATCTCTTACCTTAGAAAACAGATTGCTAAAAAGGGCTTGGGAAAGTGCAGATGGACGAGACGTGGTCATGCAGTTGATAGTTCCCCGAAGTAAAGTGCAGTCTGTTTTGAAGGAGATGCATGATGGAACATCTGGAGGCCATCTTGGCTTTAACAAAACCCTTGACAAAATACGGAAGCGATTCTATTGGTTTCATCTTCGCCACGACGTAGAGGAATGGGTTCGGACATGTGAAATATGTGCTGCAAGCAAGGGCCCACAAACCAGAAGCAGGGGGGGGGGGAAGACAGTATAACGCTGGATTGCCTTTCGAGAGAATTGCCATAGACATTGCTGGACCATTCCCAGTTACTGACGATGGAAACCGGTACCGTACATCATGGTTGTAGGTGGCTACTTTACTACGCAATTCCAAATCAGGAGGTTACCACTGTGGCAAAGCAGTTAGTTCACAACTTCTGTTCCCGTTATGGAGCCCCTATGGAAATCCATACGGATCAAGGGAGAAGTTTCGAATCAGGAGTGTTTAAAGTATTATGCCGTCTACTCGGAATTCGAAAGACCAGGAAAACGCCTCTGCATCCTCAGTTGAACGGGATAGTTGAGAGATTCAATAGGACACTTGAGCAGCATCTTTCGAAGGTTGTTGACGAGAACCAAACAGACTGCGACCAACGTATACCACTATTCCTCATGGCGTATAGATCATCAGTACACGACACAACCGGCATGACTCCAGCAAAATTCGTGTTTGGGCGGGAGATTCGTCTTCCTGGGGACTTGATGTTCTGATCACCTGATACTCAGTCGCAAGAACCACAAAACTATTCCTCGCAATTAGAAAACCAACTGCGAGAAATGAATCGCTTGATAAGAGGACGGCTGAAGATTGCCAGTGATAAAATGAAAACTCGGTATGACATTCGCAGCAATAGTGTGAGTTTCCAAGAAGGAGATCAGGTCTAGTTGTTCAACCCAAATTCTGCTAGACGGTGCCAGAATTCACGCGGCCGCTCGGACTGTGTCAAGGCCGCAATTAATTACGTCTTTCACACTGGCGGTAAGACGCAGTTTGGAACGTTCTGGTCTGTGAGCGGAGGTATAAATACATGGCGGCAGCGGCCTTAGTTTTCAGTTATAGTCGCGATCATTTACCGTGCGGTCCGAGTTTATTGTCGGGCGATTACAAGTGATTATCTGGCGATATTACTGTGTGCGTTCAAGTGGTTATTAGTGAAGTGTTTAATAATCGGGCGAGATAATTGTAATACAATTGTGTTTAATATTAGTGGACATTTTATTGCGTGTGAACAATTTCTATTTGATTTGTTATAAGAAACTGAGTTGTTAATTCCGAACTGTTTAACTGTGAAAATTAAAGCTGGTAATTAGTGACTTAATTGGTGGCTTGTATTTTGTTTCCACTGTACCTACGACGATCGAGTAGACCGTCGTAACAGTATGTTTCAAAACCTTATGAGAAGTAAGTAATGTTACCTAAGTTTATGTACGGGAAAATTCTTGAACACGCGTACGCACGCAAAAAGTAACATCTTATTTTGTAAGGGGGATAACACTCATGTGTTCCAAAAGAATTGAAAACATTGTTACTTTGTACGGGAATATAATGAGCAATTTGAAGCCACATTCCAGTGATTCTGTTTACAAAATGCAAAAACAACGATTTCTGCTTTACGACTGTCAACGTAGGCCTACTTGTGGTATCCTAAGCACGTGTAGATAAATGCTCTATTTTAGTATTTTATAATATATATAATATCCTTATTGGACCAGTACAAGAAAACGGCTCATAGAGACAAATTCACAATAACGAATTGTATCAGATATATAAAGTAATACTGCTCTGAGAATTTATAAGGTAACAAAGATTTGGCTGGGCTGAGCATATCATCAGAATGGAGGTGGCAGAACCAGAACCGCTTTAAGAGTGTTATTAGATATCTGGGAGTGGATAAGATCCAGAGGCAGACCCGGGAAGAGTTAGGAGGATGCTGTTGCGGAGGATGCGAGGATCGTGGGAGATAGGAATTGGCAGGGGCTGAGATGGACTGAGTGGATTGAGCGGAGATTGGTGTGGGCCAGGGCCTCCATTTTGTCTGTAGCGCCATAGAGAGAGAGATAGAGAGAGAGCGAGAGAGAGAGAGTGAGTAGGTGGGAGTGAGGGGGGTTGAGAGAGAAAGAGATTGAAATGGAAACAAAATACTGATTAATTACATAACTCGTTTACATTGTATCTCGCAATTCGATCCTAATGTAATTCTGCTTGGTTAACTAATTTACCTGGTAACAAAAACCTTACGAATACTGTTATTTCATAAAGATAATTCTATGACATGCTACGTCAGCAGGCTATTCATATTATTTGGTCTGCGTTATGTTTGCCAACCGAAGGGCTTGAAGATTTTATAGTTTTCAATTCTCTTTTATACATTTACGCTGTTTGCAAGTATGATATTTACGCCTCACTAAACGCTATAAAGTAAGCCTGCAGAAAACATATAAAGTAACTTTAGCAAGATTATAACAGACCGTGTTATTTTTGTGGTTTCATTGTATTTTTATATGCATAAACAAATATACATACTATCCCCCCACCACTCACAGAGAAAAATCATACATCTAAAGAGTTATGTAGAAAGGTTAAGGTGATCGTGATAATACCTTAATAGACGTCACTGCCTGAAAGCTTTGCATCAATGCGTGCTACAAAATATAGAATGAAGGCAGTGAGGATTACAGACAGTAAGTAATCGGTCAAGTTGACGTTTAACGAATCAACTGGCCAGGCAGTTACCAGGTATTATGACGTCTCAAAACGCGAAAAACGTTGAGTACAAAAGGAAAGACATTTTTTTAAAGTAATTCCACAGTCAAGGTATATTTGACTTCTGAAAAATAATATTTGCGCCGAACTCTTATTTCTAGCTCTCGTTTCCATGTAGCCACCATTTTTTTTTTGCCATTTACTGCGAAAAAATATACATAGAATATATGTACTGTATGCGGTATACAGGTATAGAGTTATGGCATCCGGAATTTTCCAGTCGTATTATTTCCGGAAATTTTTGATTTTTTCCAGTCTCTTTTCCAATCATTTCCGGAATCTGACGGCAACTTTTTCAATCACATTCTTTTCTTACCGCCTATTTAGTGTAAGGGGCGACAGGGTTGACTGCTAACCATGATCTGTACGGCACACAAGTAAAACAATGGGGCCACTCCTTCACCCTAGGAACTGATGCGTTTTCTCAGGTGGAGGCGACTGTAACAGCGTAAGGCTGATAAATACAGAATGGCCTGTATGTCTCTAAACACTACAAGCTATTCTTAGTTTTATAATGACCGCAACTTAATAAACGGTGAAAGGTTTTGTGAAGTTCCACTGGCTTTGTCCAGTTATCTGAACTGGACATAAAACACTTTTGCCGAGTGTAATACTTAAAAAAATGTTTAAACTTATTCTCATCACCAGACTTTATATTGGCAATGTAGTAGCAACTAACAGGCATGCACATGTAATGAAAGATTTGCTTGTATGCATGTGTATACCTACACGTTACATTACGAATACTAATAACTATTACTCATAAATTATTAGTCTTATATTTTTAAGATGTAAACATAATGTTCAGTACGTACTAATAAACTATACATTTTTACGACGGTCTACCGATCGTCGTATGTACAGTGTAAAACAAAATACATGACACCAATTAAGTCACTAATCACCAGCTTTAATTATCACAATTAAACAGTTTGTAATTAACAAGATAGTCTCCTAGAACAAATTAAATAAAAATGTCCACTAATAGAGACCGCACAATTATAAAACACATACTTCGCCAGAATAATTTGAAACGCACTGTGCAATCGCCCGACAATAACTGACTTGACCGTCACTGAATGGCTGTATTCACTGAATGTACTTGACCGTCACCCGCTGGTTTCCAGAATTAATCTGTCACTTTGTTAAACAAACAGGCCCTCTCGAGAATCCACTAGAAACAGTGTCCTTGAACACACTGCGCTGAGCGGTATGGTCTGGTGTAGACTCAATAGTTGACCCGTAATTGTCTTTCACCGCAAAGTAGCAGCATTATGCACACACACACACACACACACTACAGCTGGAATATTCGAGATACTTGTAGAACGTTCCATATTACGTAACAATATGTATGAATTATTTCTGTATTGTCCGTATACAGTTCCTGATAATGACAACACTTTTTGTCAAAACGACCACACAGTTTTTAAAAATATGCGTATCAGTGTATTCAAAAGAAACCTTTCATCACTAGACTTTTTCAAAAGATTTTTTTTTGTCAAGCGACTGATGACCAACTCTGTACATATTGTTCCCATCACGATGCCGAGAATCGTACTCCCTTAGACGCGTCTGTCTACCGAGTTATTTAAATAATAACTTTTGTACTATCGAATAGCTATGATAGTTCTAGCTTGAGTCGAACAGCATACAAGGAAAGCATTGTGACCTACACTACGCTACATACGGCTGTTATTTCCCTAAAGTTCACAGACTCAGTCGACCTGTGGTGACGAATGCGTATTGATTATGTTGCAGTCCAGAATCGAATCCGGGACCTCCTGATAAGTAGCCAAATACTTTACTCATTGGTCTACTAGGCCTTCTTATATAACCAAGACCTTTAATAATTATTTTTTTTAAGGCCAACTGTTGTATTAGAAAACTAATTTCGTGTAATGAATCTAAATCAAGCGTAAACCTCTGGTCAACTAAAAGCTTTGCCGTATTTATTTGTTTAGTATTTTTCTCGTAATGATCCACAAATGTATCTGGCCTGGATGATTAGACGAATTACTGAAGGTTCTTAAAAAAAACTAATTACTTTTTCGCAACTCTTATCACGAAGTACAAAGCGTACTGTTTTCCAGGCGTGCGCCACAAATTGCGTATGAGGTTAAAAACACGCTGGGACATAGAATCGGCGCCCACAAGTTTTAAAGACCCGTAAATCGTCACGAAGCGTGTAAAGCCATTAAGTAAAGACTTTAATGAGGGTGTCGGCTCTGTGTCCAACTTCAGTTTACTGTCTCTCATCAAACGCCTTAATGGCGCTCGGCGAAATCGTGTTGGCACTTTATATTCATTTATTACTGTAATTAATTTTTACGGCTTAATCCTGTTACGGTTAGCAGTACTAATGTTGTTTTGTGCATCGCAATAAGTAGATTGCGAGTAAGATTTCATCGTTTAATTACTGTTGTTGAAATTAAATTTAAGCACGACTTGACTTGCATAATTTAGAGATATTTCGGTGTAATGTAACCGAGTGTAAACGTTATACGAGTGTATACATTTTTTTTTTTTTAGATACATTGACGGGCTTCTTAGTCGGGTTTTCACGCTGCGTAAAATATTAAGAGTGAACGAAGAAACGTTTGGTTTTCATTAATTATAGTTTACCAAGTGCACTATCGGAGATTCGATTATCTGAAACCATTACTGTATAGTATCTTAGTACTTAGGATAACTGTACTCAATGTCGCCTAATTATTGTCTGCGACTAAAAACATGATAAATTTCTCAGGAAGCCATATATCGCACAGCTTGTTAATTTCGGCAGTTCATGTTACTGTAGCTCTTAATTTCATCTTTACAACACTGTGTTCATCTTTTATTTTCGTCACAACGTTATGTTTATAGCCAAATGAAGGAAACCTTTTTGTAAGCTAGACCTAATACAGTTTGAACAGTGGAAGCAGATAATTGGCACCTGGTGAAACAGCTGATTACAATTTTAATTACAGTTTCAATAAACAACGACAGTGTGTATCAGGTTCACGTTTGTCCAACACTCGCTAACGTAACAAACAATACATGTCACCCAATTCAAGGGTATCGCACTAAACAATTCATACTTATGACTTTACACTAAACGCACACTGAATCGCAGTATTAACTAACTCTGCTTCTGAATCCTGTGATTATACCACTGCTGTGTGGCGTAGTATGTGACCAACATGACCTGGATCCCGGTAGAATAATCGAACATAATCTGGAAGGCGCGACTGGTAAGCTCGGGAAGCGTTATAATGTTATAATACCGGCCGCACAACGCCTGCAAAACAGGACATAGTCACACGATGTTATCTATCGTCTCAGCGTGACAGTATATAAAATTAGCCCACATATGGGATGAACGATACATTTTAACAGTTATTTATTGGACCGATACAAATGTTTTAAAATACTTTATTTAGTTGATAAATTTTCTAAAATGTTTTTTTTTTTTTTTTTTTTTTTTTTGAAACTCATTAGTTTTCGATACACGGAAAGGAAATTTTAAAGTCGCAAAGCTTAGGTAAGCCATATCAGGAACATAAACGTTTCTTACGTTTGAGAAATTACAGTCCATCAAATATCCAGGTAAAAACGTAACAGAAGGCAATAAGAAGATGACACACAATAAAGGTTCTTGATTTAGACAATAATCACTGCACACAAACATACAGACTCGCACGCGTGTGTAACCTAGCGCACATTCATTCGTTCGTTATTTCCGAAGCCCTGTAACCCTGTCCCTGGCTTCTCCCATTATTCGCCTCCATTCGCTTCTTCTTTCAGTTCGACGTCTTAAATTTCTGATGCCCATCGTTACCAAATCCGTTCCGATTCCTTGGAGCCATCGTCCTCTCGGTTTTCCAACCGCCTGCTCCCATATCGCTATTCCCTATCCAAATTGCCTCAGTTTGCTGACTCAACTCAGTGTCTCAGTTTGGTTAGTTACAAGTTACGCTGTATGGTAGACCTGTGATTTGTGATTCCATTTAACACCCAATCAACTAAGAGACAAACGCGATTAGACTTGTTAAATCTACTTCAACACACTAGTATTCTTGTGGCCCAATTATTAGAGACACATACAATGTATAATCACATTAATTATTCAGGAAGGTTATCACTGGATGCGGCTTCGCTACATGCCTCCTGAATGTATCAGTTCAATTACTTTATGTCTTGTAAAATAAATACTGTATTATTCGTTGATGTCAAACTAAAACATAACGACTTAAGAAATAGATTCAAGCGTATCTCCACACTCACTTCGGGAAACCCTTCAACCATATTTAGACGTCATAATGAAGTTAAAAGGAACGCGTGTTGTCAGTCCGCTGAAAATTCATAAATTGGATGATTCAATTAGGACCGCTATAAAAGGAAGAGACATTATTTAAAATCAAAGAGCGCTCGACGAATAACGGAAGTACCACACACACGCTAAAAGCATGCGTGCGCCGAGACAGGTCACGCTTTATTATTATGAAATTAGGGGGACCGAGGCACGGGGGGCAGAGATGTGGAAAAACATTGAAGCAAGACAAAATTTATACGTTAAAAGTGGAGCGAGAGGAGAGCCAGCGACTTCCTGTGTAATGCAGTACATTACAGACGTCACATCCGCTCCTGGATTGGCCTAATTCAATTTCCCTTGTAACAACCGTTCCACCTCAGAAAATCTAATACACTCGACGCTTACGGGCTCGCGACCAAAGGTGTTTCTTGTTTTTTATTAAAAGCCTTATTCGCATACGTAAATAAACAACGCGCGCTCTGCAGGCTTCAGAAGTAAACTCGTTTTAGAAACAGGTGTCACGTTTTGGTAACATAAGCACTTATACCACCTCGTACTCACATGTATACAGGAACAATACCAAGGCCAAAGTAATATAGGCCTTAGTTATTATTTGTTTTAAGAGGGATATAGAGTTTACTCTCTTCTCGTAAGCAGAAACCCCTGAGCTTATAAAGTGGTATAAAAACACCATTATCTCTTGAGAAATAAACAGGAGGTTAGGCAAATGTTCGTAGCAAATTTTCGAGTGCGTCCTTCCTTCCCCACGCTGTTTGTGCAAGCATGTGTATTTGTGTTGTTGTATGCTAGCGAGTGCGTGTTTCTCTAATATTGAAGAGGGTAGCGCAAGTTATGTTTCATCCCTCCCTCGCTCGCTTCTTCGTGTTCGTCGTACGCTATAGGGTGTAAATATATACCTAGAGCCTCGCTGCTGCCGCGATACGTATGGATATAATAGCGTAAAGCTTGGCTCCGCTTGCGTCGTATTATTCCAGAGAATTTTTCAAATTGAATTCAAAGAGACGCGATGAAAAGAAATTTCATGCGCTATCATGCAGATTACGTGCCGTGCAGCGCGTATAAAGACGAAGCAAGCCAATTTCGGTTCCTCAGGATTTCATAAAAATGCGTTTCTTCGTCGAAGCTCCCCCCCCCCCGCGCACGTCAATATTATGCGAGTGGGTCGCTTGTGGGGGCGGGTGGGTGCCAGACAGTAACTACGCGTAGGGAGACGGGAAGCGGTTCAAATATTTTGCATACTATAAAGTGAACTCTGCGGAAAATAATCTTATGAATAATATTCGATGTTTCACTCCACTTCTATGTGTCTTTACGTGGCCGTGGCACCTAGTCTGGCGACAGAGACGGAGATTCACTCGTCAATTCTACACGATAATCGATATTCAATGTAACTTAAGCACTTAAAAAAAATACACAATGGGGTTAATTTCTGGTTGAATAATGCGTTTGAAAGGATTCCTCGGCATCTACAGTAATATTCTGGTTTCACACTCAAACCCCTATTCAGGCGAATTTGATATTCCTACTTTTGCATGACACAAAAAAAATAATTTGGACCCATAAAAAGTTGTTTGAATACCAAAGGTGATAAGGTATTTTCAGTGATATGAAGTGAATGGACTGAATAAAGAAAATAATTGTCAATAACTGTCAGAAACAAATATTGTTTGCGCGAGAACAAGCATACGCGCAAACAATACTTCCCCCCGAACCCCTCTTCTATATCTATGCATGTGTCGGAAAACGTTTTTCAAGTGTTGTGCTAAAATAACGCAATGTTGTAATGTTTTAAGGACATACGTGACGAACTTAGTTCTCAACCAAGAATTTCGGAGGCCGGCACAGAAATCGATCGCGTGTGTGCATAAAATGTTTAAGCCATCAACTGACAATCGGTACGAACAAACAAACTCGTGAATTGCAAAAGAGAACAAATCTAACACTTAAGACACTGGACCGAACTCTTTAAACCAGCTAATCCCAATTTGCACAAAAAGAACACAATATAACCAACAAATGTAGAATCTGATATGTTCTTACGTATAATCTGAAACGTTGACGCTAAGTAAAGGAACACAAAGAAAATTCATGTAACTCAAACAGCAATGGAGCGGTCAACACTATGCACAACAGTTAAGGTTCCTGTAAGAAAAATTATATAATTTTTCCTTTTCGTGTTAGTGAACACATAAATACACCTGCGTCGGACAATGTTTGGAAATCCACCCATCATTTACGCTGTATTCAACGTAAGCAACGTTTCGGTCACTAAAATCTGCACCCGTCTTCAAGGTAGCCTGAATTACATCTAACGCTACACTACTGGTTCTGTCACAGTGTAATATTCACAGTTGGCATACATCGCTTTATCCCTCTTCCATTCTCTGCCGCCTATGGGATGATCGTACCTCCTCTATTCCTCTTTCGTTCACATCCCTTTTACTCTTCTTTCTTCCTATAAATAATGCCGTACTGTATGCCTTTATTCCTAATTATCTGCCTGTATGTCTATTGGAGGCGTCTTCAAACTAAGTATAGCAAGGCTCAGTATAACCACGAATCATACAGCAAAATATACCTAAATATCTCTATTTACATATTATTCCCACACTTCACTGATTTGAGTGAATTGTGTTTTAATAAAGACTTATTAATTGAACGAGATTTCCACTGCCAGCATGAGGCAACCGGTACCTCAATTGTAATTTAATTTTTTTTTCCTAGTAAAAACATAATGTTGTCCTGCGCGTAAATTATGTCATATTTAAACATGAATGACATGTTTAAATACATGTGACTAAAACTATTACACTGTGATAGCGAGGAGAGTGTTTTTAGTCTTCAAAATTTAGTTGACATACAAAAATTAACAATTATCTACTTTTTTAAAGTTAAACTGCACAATGGATAAAAATGAAAACGCTAAGGGCCGGAATATGAAAAGAAATTTAGTTTTACAATTCGTAAATTTTTGTTATTTTAATTTCGCGCAGAACAACCAATAATTATATTTGTCAGCCGCCGTTTATACGCATCTAAGAAACGCATGATCTCACGCACTCATTCACACTTCCAGCATTAATCGGTATTTGAAGCTGTATTTATACAACGATTCTTTATGTTTGAATATCGACTGTTCTGTATATTCTGAAAATCGCATTACGATATTCCGATTTTCATATTCGAAACACGCCGTCTGAATATGCTCGATAATAGCGTCCTGGAGCGTATAGTATCGCAGTTGCCTCGCAGAAAGCACTTGAGATATCAAAATCAAATCAGCGAGAAGTTTTTGCCAGAGTCGAATGTGTCCACCCCTTCTCGTCAAGTGGCCTCCACCCTCCGCCCCGCGCCGCGTATTATACAACAACGCTTCGTTTATACCGAAATTTGTATGCACCTAGAATGATACGAGAGTGGCTGAGATTCTACCCGAATCTAACTCGCCTGCACTCAATGTTATTGCCTATACTTTGTATTATTGCCTTCTTAGCATAATCTGGAGCAAAGCGTTTCGTCTGCCTGCTTGCAACCGAACGTGGAGAAAGAAAAATATAATCATTTCATAGTATGTAAATAGCTCAATGTTTAACACACTTGGCATCACATTTTGTAATTATATAAACCATTAATCACGAAAATACTATATTTTCGTAACTCAAGAGATAAAATTTAATCACCTGACTACGTTTCACAGAATCACGAGTCAGGTGATTTCAGCTTATTAAAAAGGAAATATGATAAACTTATATTTTTGACTTTTAATATTTAATTATTTTTCGCAAATAAAAGTTAATAAATCGATTATTAACTAGTCGATAATTATTATTATCGATAATTAAATACATATTTAATTAGTTATTTCATGTCATCAAAAGTCTTACTCCCCTATAAGCTACTAACAAATAAACGTTTATTTTGCAGAATTGGTACTTAGCGCAAGGAACACAAAATTCTCTTGACTTATCCGGTGGTTTATACATTACAGTTGCGTTCCATATAATCACAGACTTGTCATAATATATATATTTGTAATGTGTTGCAATGTAGGCCTATATTCAAACACTAAATATATTAAAAATTACTCTCTCTCTCTCTCTCTCTCTCTCTCTCTCTCTCTACACACACACACACATACACACAAATGTAATGGAAACGGGTAAATTTTGTATAACTTATATTGTATTAATTTACATACGCGTTCACTTTTTGAGTATGTACGAACTCCTAAATTTTGCAACGGCCAGTAATTGTAATATTTAATAACGGCCAGAATTAAACAGGATTTAATAATCAGTAAAAATGAAATATCCGAAATGTGAGAAACATTAGAAAATAATAGCGAAACTGTTTAATTGAAAATAGAATGCCATTGCGAGCGAAAAGCAACATATCTTATACATTACTAAAGTAAAGTACGGTATATAAGTGAATTATTTGCAGAAATATTAATAGGCAGAGCAACAAAAATATGGGACCGAGTAAATCAGTTTTCGTTCTGCACAGTGCCGAAAAGGTTTTGTATTATAAAACGAGAATGAGCGTTCGTTATGCATGCATATTAAAACCGTTCGTAAATTATGTCCAAACTGAAGTCAATTAAATGTTTACACGTTTATAACTCGCCGTCTCAGCAAACACGGATTTTACATTCTATTTTCAGCAACGTTATTTCGTTCGTTCTGACCTTGATCCCAAAAACACAAAGCTAACACAACGCTGTTCGTGAACGAAACAAGTCACAACAAATTGGTCGCGGATATTTGTTCGCTGCAACTATTAACCAGTGGATGAGGGAAACAATGACTAAACATAGCACGGTTCAAACAAACTGGAACGATTTTTACTGAATCATCAAACTAGTAAAAAAAATAACGAAGTTGACACACACTACGGTTCCTGACGATTGCCAAATTGACAGAATTAATGTTACAGACCACATGCGGTGGCACCCTTTTGTTTGTTTCTCTAGCGACAAACGCCAATGACAAACGTGCTGAAGAACCAACAGACCGAACCAATAAAAACAGTGCTATTTCTGAATGTCTTCTTGACCTCTATTACGAAACGCTCGTAAACATTTTAATAACAGCCACAACAACAACAGATGTAAGGATGAAGGTCAACGGGTTTTGTGGTCTGACAAAGAAGTGGTGGAGAGGAAAGCGGTCGGAAACAAAGAAAGTATAAAAGACTTCCCTGACGTGTTTCGAAACGCTCCGCTAGAACCCTTCCGCTCGTAGGTCGGCTGTTCCTACTGCGACACACATAAACTACACTCCACCGCCACACATAACCCGGTATGTGTGTGTGTGTGTGTGTGTGTGTGTGTGTGTGTGTGTGTGGCATTCTCGGCATCTACTACAAACCGGAGGGGTTTGCTTTTGTTTTAAAACACCTCTTTCTCTTTATTTTCCAACCAGAATGAAGGCCAATCACATTCAAGTGTGCACACTCCTCTGTTCCCGCTATTAAAAACACAAATTATACTACAGTTGTGTTGTTGCGTATGCATGATTGTGCAGTGTTTCGATTGGGAGCCCTGTAATCGGAGATATTTATGAAACGTTGGACCAACTCGTTGGAGTTGAATCCACTTGAAAACGGCACTGTCTGTTTCCCGTACGTAATTAATTTAATTTTATGTACATACCTATTTGTGTGTGTGTGTGTGTGATTGTGTGCGCGTGCGTGGGCGTGCGCGCGCTTTTGAGGCCAAGTCATGCGTTGAACTGTACGTGACATTTGTCAAATTCATCTATTCCATTTTCAGGCTGTTAACCCCTCCTCTTCGATATTCTGGAATGAAATCTAAGTTAACATTTAAAACCGCTTGTACTGCCTAATCTTAACATCGTGGTAATTTGCGGAATTAAAGGGTTTTATTAACGCTTGATGACATTAACCGTTATTGTTATCACAGCTAAATTCATTTCTCCCGTTTTAGTTCATTCAGCGCCACGTCAATCTGCCTTCTAAGGCGGACCTCGTCCATTTCGACATCCTCGTCCATCTATTCTGCTAGTTCCCTTGTACCTACTAATCTTCTGCTTCACAGAGTTACGGATTCTCGGACGGCTCCTGATGTCTTCAAAGCTATGGTTCTCCATTCTAGTTATTTAGCGCTTCTCAGAGAACACATGTCTGCAACACGATTTCTTCTAAAGTGTTTTTCACTTAGGTTAAAGAATGTATAGAAGGGCTGTATAGAATTATCCTTTACAATCCTTTATTACATATATTTTAGTTTCGAAGCCGTATCATGAGTACAGCACAAAATATGCTGTTTATAAGGGGGTACCAACCTGAAGATATGATAGACTCAAAGTAAAGTTTCATACAATGCTTTTTATGTGGCATGTCTCTGTACGGGCATGATTAATGAACCACTGGAAAGAGAGAGATCATTTTCTCGTGATAATTGAGACTCGTCCGAAGATGAGTCCCAGGCTATTTTACGGACAAGAGCCCTTCAGCCAATGGATAAAATTGGGATTACGAGCGCCAATGCGGACCGGGCGAAGAGAAGGAGGTGGCAGGGGGAAAAGAATATGTTTATGTTTGTAGAATGTACGAAGTGTGTATGCGTATGAGAGTAGGGAACGTAGGTTGGTGGGTAACGTTGTCGTTTTGGCTGCATAGCTGCGGTGACACACACCGAGATGGAGACGCTAGAGATGGTGTTGAGTTGAATGGCAAGGAAGGCGGAGATAAAAAATAAATTTTAGGGAGAGAATACCCAAGAGATAGAATGAGGAATGATGAAGATTTTAAGAGGATATATGAGAAAAAAAATATGCAAAAGCCTAATCTGAAGGAACTGTGATTGGCTGGAAGCACCTGACTGGGCAAAATATTTATGAAACGAGGGTAATAGAGGGAAAGGTTAACGGACAACATGGTACGAGGACGGACACAAGTTTTTACTCTGCAAGTGATGATGGATTCTCAGTAATCGAAACGTTCTGAACAAACTTATTACCGCCGGTGAATGCCCTGGATAGTAATTCTGTAATAATGACCTACCGAAATCGTAGTTCGGGTAAAGTTACCAGAGTCTGTCAGTATTGTTCATTACGATTATCATTCAACAAGTAAGAGGCAAACACACTTGTGGTTAAAAAGAAAACAAATATGTCTGTAAAATATTCCTCAGGCTTTCACGGCCGGTGTCAGTTGTATGGTTCATGTTATCCTGTCTGTTTGGCCGTGGTCCATGGTTTATTACCAAACCAAACAGCCGTGTTTATTACGTGGTTTGGTAATAAACCATGGGCCACGGCCAAACAGCCCGGATAACATGAACCATACAAATATGTCTGTATCTACATAAGCGGTGTCCTAATAAGGGAAAACTACGTTGGTATCCAGTCACCAATTTAAAACAGCCGATTGACAACTTTTTTTGTAGGCTATACGTAACCTAAAAGTCAATTATTCAAAAATAACCAAAAAATCATTTACAAGTGCTCTTATAAAGTACACTTCTGAACAACAGCAAAGAATGAGATTTTGCTTTCAGAGGTTGATGCATTTCTGCAAAGAATATTAAGAAGAATTTTTGGGGTTATGGGATGTGGATCCATCATTAAGAGCCAGAATCCAAGCGACCAAGTTTCGAGTTGAAACATTTCCACTTCACTTAGCAAGGAAAAATTTCGGAACATCAACTATGAGCCGGTCAAGTCAGGATCACAACGATATTTTGAGGGGATAACGGTTCTATTTTCTGCGATTTTTTTAACGAAAGGAAAGCAATCCATCAGTAGACAATACTGGAGAGGTATGTTTAAAAACCGTCTCTGAAATAGGGAAAGAGACACGGATTACAGAGAAAATGAGTCCTCCTCCTTTAGGAAAATTCTCATTCACTCACGGCACAATCAGCACTTGAAACCATGGAAAGTTTAAGTAAACACTTTATAGTCCAGCCATCTCTTCATTACAGATTTTTTTTTGTCTGGACACCAGAAGGAGTCATTGGGTGGAGTAAAATTTCACAATAGTAATGGGAAAATTACAAAGTGGGTCAGACTTCAAGGCAAAGGATTCTCTACTAATGACATAATGGACGAGTCATGTGTCCTGAGAGGTGTATAATTGTGACTGGCGATTATGACAAGATAAATTTGTAAGTTGTTATGTCTGTTGAATAAATTATACAAGTTGAATAATCACTTGTGTCTGTACATATTTTGAATGATCCTCGTATATATTGTGACTCAGTTCCTGAGAACAATCGAAACACACGTACTCATAATTAATAAAATACTGCGAACAAAGGGTTTCCCTAATCTGCTTGACAAATTAGGACGCTTATGTGTTATTACGCTTGCGGATGCTACAGATTGTCCTCGGCATTTTGTTTCATCTTTTATGAAAACGAATTCAGCGCCCACAGTCAAGCTCGTCGTTTGTACGTGCACGATGTATGGTACAGTCCGCTTGGCATATGCTATTTTGGCAATAATGTTTCACGCTAACTAGCTGCGCAGCATATTGAGCCGAAACACGCTACGCTGCCGTCTAATCAGTATAGCCTATACATAAATACTACGTTTATATAGTTGTTTATACAGGTGATGTGAGAGCTGTCACATCTTCATGAAATTATGTTAAACAGGCTGACCGTGGTGGATACAGAAATTACAAACAGATATGAATCTTCTAATGACTTTTGACGAGTTTGTTTATGGTTGTTGAGCAGACGTTGTTCTGGTGCTCTTGAATATATGTCAATTGAAAGTAGCGTTTTGTGTTGTTTTCGGAGAAAGGTGTGGTGAAAACACGAGAATAGGGCTTGGGAACCAGTGTGTGTGTGTGTGTGTGTGTGTGTGTGTGTGTGTGTGTGTGGTTAATTAGTGACCTATTATGGGTAAAATAATGATTATTTGGTGGCCCTAAGGTAGGACTAGGGTATAATATTGTGAACTAGTTAGTAGTTAAATAGACATATTTAAACTAAGTGTAGAACTGCGCATGACTACTCAAAATTTTTGAACACATTCATACTACATTTTTAGAATAGTGTAGGATAGGAAGGTAATATTTAAAGACAGAAATTAGTAAATTAATAGTATAGTATTTTGGTACAGAAAACAGCTGATTGAAAAGTCGTCATATTGGTTGGCTTTCAGTACCGTAATTGACCTTTGGTAGTAAGTTTGCGCAGGTACAGAGCAGACAGCTGTTGTGGTTAGAGTACCGTAGTTTGGCGCCTTTCCCACACATAAGGGAAATTTACCGTTCAGCAGGGAAATTGGTAATGTCATCAGTGCATCAGTACTGTATAGGACTTAGTTACTTTTTCTGTAGAGAACTTTTGAAATTTTTGGTTTGTTGATACAATAAGGGGTAAATAGGACTTAGTCAGTTTTCATAGTTATGCATAAAGTGTAGTACTTCAGATGTAATCCGAATCGGATTAATTGTAAATTTTTTGGTGAATTTTATTTTTGGACTTTAGATCGTTGAGAGCTTAGAGAGATTTTCTTTGGATTTTTTGTGTGTATACAAGTACAAATTAAATAGGAATACTTGTTGTAAGACAATTTATTAAATTTTTGAGCTCTATAGAGAGCTTTAAAATTTGAAATTTGCGTGTCTCGGATTGTGACTTTATTATAAAGTTGAATTAGTCTAAATAAGTTTAAGCATGGTATTAGGGTCATTGCTGTAGTATAATAATATGGAAAACAGTCCCAATACAGCGGAAGGAACGCCGAGCCCCTTCGCGAAGAGCTCGCGGGTGCAAAGGACTCCTCCGGAGAGTACACAGAGAGGGGTGTGGCAAACAACTGCCCAGAAGATGCCTGCAGGCAAGAGCTCTGCAGATGAACAGAGGGTGCCGGACACGAGCAACGAGGGGGAGATGTGGCGATAGTGTCGCTCTCTTCTCAACAGCATGAAGACTGGTAGACAGCGCGGACAGGCAGAAAAACATCTCAATGGAGGTGAAATCTGACCTGTCCAAACTACGGGAGGCGTTGGAAGTCCTCGAGTTCCTGCGAGCACCCAAGCAGGTGAAGGGAGCAGACCGTGCCACACAGACGGAGGAGGGCCAAGAAAGTGGGGCCTCGTCTTCTGCGGGAGGTGGCAGTAAGCGAGCTGCCACCAGCCCCCTTCCACAGAGGACCACAGATAAGAAGAAGGTAAAAGAAGACACACCCAGTGTATGGCAGACGGTGCAGTCCAGGAGATCGGTCCGCGAGGCGAAAAGACGGCTACAGAAGAAGGAGCCCGGGAAGGAGAGCAAGGCCCCGGCGACCACGGAGAGGAGGAGGACGCGTCCACCGAAGGCTCGACCCGAGCTTTGCTAATCAAGCCTGCAGAGGGGAAGACATTTGCGGAGGTCCTGACACAGATCAGGAGAGATGCCAACCCGGAGACGACGGGAACTGAAATCAGGTCCGTCCGCCGCACTCGCTATGGGGATGTTCTCCTGGAGTTGGGATCTAAGACCACCAATAAGGAGAGCTTCTGTGAGGCGTTGCGGGGAGTGTTGGGCGAGTCTGCTTCTGTCCGCAGCCTGGAACCCAGGACAACTCTTGAGATAAGGGACCTTGACTGCCTCACAACAGAAGAGGAGGTCCGTAATGCCGTCAAATGCGACGCAGATGACCTGGCTGGAGACATGAGAGTGGCGCTGACGAAGGCAAACACCAGGGAGCAGAAGATGGCGATTGTGGAGCTGGGGGAGCGAGGAGCTGCTAAACTCCTCGAAACTGGCCGCATAAAGATCGGATTGGTGTATGGCAGAGTGCGCCGAGGGGCCCTGGTGATTCGCTGTTACGCCTGCTTTGGTTTTGGCCATCGTCAGGCGGACTGCAAAGGGCCCGACAGAAAGAAGGCGGGTATATGCATACAGTGTGGCTGTGCAGGACATCTGAAAAAAGACTGCCAAGCTGAGCCGAGGTGTTTCCTCTGCGAGGAGCGTGGTTTGGACCCCGATGCTCTGAAACATGTTCCTGGGTCCGGTATCTGTGCGGTCTTTCGACAGGCGCTTGGGAGGGCCCAGAGTAGGCTTGGCCGATGAAGATTCTCCAGGGAAACTTGCATAGGAGCAGGACGGCGGACGCCCTCCTGGAGCAGCTGAAGCTGGACGTGGGTGCCAATCTTCTGATCATCAGCGAGCAGCACCACGATAGAGAGGAACCGGGATAGTATGCTGACTTACTCGGGACGGCTGCAATCTGGATTCCCGACTCGACCGTGCCGCTCCCTTCAAGCCATGGTGCCGGAAGTGGTTTCGTGTTGGTGAGATGCGAGGACATCACTTATGTGAGCTGATACCTCACCCCTAACGAAACCATCCACGAATTTCGTGAGAAAGTGGACAAATTGGAAGACATGATTCGTGAGATGGAAGGACCCTGCGTGGTCGCCTTGGAGCCCGGCCTCGTAGCCTAAGGATGGACGAAAATCGGATGCGCTTCATCGTGGACGGTCTATTTCCTCGTCACCCACTGAGGGATCGTGAGGAATATCCAGGCCCATTGGAAGACGTCCCGATTTTCAGCGAGGACGAGCTATCACTAGCTGCTAGCTCCCTGCGCAACAAGAAGGCACCAGGGCCGGATGGTATACCTGCGGAAGTGCTGAGGGTGGTCGCTAGATCCTGCCCTCAGTTGCTACTCAATATGTACAACCGCTGCCTCAAAGACGGAGTCTTCCCGAAGAGGTGGAAGATCCAGAGACTAGTTTTAGTCGGGAAAAGGAAGGGCGGCCCGAATTCTCCGTCGGGATACAGACCTCTTTGTATGCTGGACACGGCGGGGAAACTACTGGAACGTCTACTCAGGCCTCGCCTAGTAGCGGCAATTCGGGATGCGGGAGATCTGTCAGCGAGGCAGTACGGGTTCAGAACGGCCAGATCCACAATTGGAGCCATACAGGAGATCTTGAATGCCGTCCAGGTGGCCCAGCGGGGTAATCACTTCTCCAGAAGGATGGTGCTACTCGCTACACTGGATGTACGCAACGCCTTTAATTCGGCCAGGTGGACAGACTTGCTAGCGGCTTTGGAGGAGGTCTTTCAAGCGCCGGACTACCTGCTCCGGATAATACAAAGTTACCTGAGGGACAGGGAGCTCCGGTACGACACGGCAGATGGGCCACGCAGCAGAGAAATAACAGGAGGCTAGCTCAGGGCTCTATCTTAGGCCCCGACCTGTGGAATGCCTTCTATGATGGAATCTTCCGGATGGAGATGCCAGATGATACCTTTCTGGTAGCATATGCTGATGACGTGGCTGCCGTGATCACCGCGAGAGACGCAGAGGAGGCGCAGCGCATGCTGAACCAGGTCATGCGCAGGGTCCGCATCTGGATGGAAGAACACGGTCTGAGCCTTGCGACGGAGAAGACAGAGATTGTGCTGCTCACTCGACGACGTATACCCACAATCACACAGTTCGTGGTGGGGGAAACGGCGATAATATCAAAGCCAGCGGTGAAGTATCTAGGGGTGCACCTGGATACTTAGCTTTCCTACTGGGAGCAAATTCGATGTTCCTCGGAGAAAGCCGCTAAGGTCGTTACTGCGCTGAGCAGGCTAATGGCAAATGTCGGAGGCCCGGCTGCAGGAAGACGGCGACTGCTGATGTCGGTGACCAATTCGATTCTCCTCTACGGATGCGAGGTCTGGGCCGACGCACTGAAGCAAGAAAAATACCGTAAGCAGATGGCCGCGGTACAACGAAGAGGAGCACTTCGGATTGCAAGCTCCTACAGAACGGTGTCGGAACCAGCAGTGTTGGTCGTCGCTGGAGTAATGCCAATAGATCTGATTGCTGAGGAAAGGAGGAGGGTCTACACGACCAAGGAAGACTTGGGGTTTGTAGAAGCAAGAGTAGTGGCCAGGGCACACTCCATGCGGAGCTGGCAACTACGATGGGAGCAGGAGAGTCGAGCTAGGTGCTCGGCGAGGCTGATTGGGAACCTCCCTGAATGGGTGGACAGAACGCACGGCGAGGTAGATTATTACCTTACTCAATTCATGACAGGGCATGGTTATTTCTGTGCATACCTGCGAAGGACGGGGTAAGATGGAGGATCCGTCGTGCGTGTATGACGACTCAGACTCTGATGACGCTCATCATACTTTTTTCGAGTGTCAACGGTGGGTGCTGAAGAGGCGAGGACTGGAATCAGAGATTGGCTCCATGACGCCTGATAACATCATAGGCGTCATGCTCAACAGCAAAGAGAACTGGGACATGGTTGTGACCTTCGTGAGGATGGTCCTGCGGCAGAAGAAGCCTGAACTGGACCGTCTTACAGGTCGATGATACAGATAAAGCTTTAGAAGCCTAGTTGGCGCAATACGAGGTGCCACCCTGAAGCCATACGAATAGAATATTTGTTCCAGGGGGGGGGTTCCCTGCCTGTAAAGTGGAGGTTTTTTAGTGGGTGCGAGTCCCACACACCGGGAGACCAGTCGGGTGTCTCCTGATGGTGCATAATGCATTTTTCCTCCCCTCAAAAAAAAGACTTGACAATTTTATCTTCAGAAAATAATAAAAAAAAACATTTAAATAAAATTTTGTATCTATAAAAAATGTATCTATAATAAAACATGCGCAAAAATTCCTGGTAACAGATATTGGTCGAATAGAGAGGGTTCTAAAATTAAAGTATCTAGGAGAAATAATTCAAGAGAAAGGTTTAGAAAAATCTGCTATAGAAGAAAGGATTCATAAGATGGAAAGGGCATATGGTATAACTAAAGATATTTACAATAAAAAGTGTATATCTAAAAATGTGAAAACAAGGCATTACAAACAGCAGTGAAAACAGCAGTGAAGCCAGAATGCCTATATAGAAGTGAATGTCTAGCATTGAATTTAGACAAACCAGAAATTTTGGAAAGACGAATTATTAGAAAAATATTAGGCCCACGAAAAACTTTAGAAGGTTAGAAATTAAGAAGAAATGATGAAATATATCAAAGTATAGAAACTATAACAGAAACAATGAGAAAAAGAACACTATTATTTTTGTGGACATTTGTATAGAATGGACGAGAATAGGTTAACAAAGCAGATCTTCAAATATCTGTGGGGGAAGAAGTCAACATCAAATTGGATTAAAGAAGTCCAAAAGGATTTAGAAAAAAATAATATACACGCAGAAGAAGCAATTGAAAGAGACGTTTTTTGGGCAAAAGTGTTAAAAATGGAAGGAGTCCAACGTAGGTGAGAGAAAAACGCAGCTTCAAAGTGGACTGAAGACAGGAAGAAGAGACACAGTGTAAAGATGAAAGAATATTTGAGAAAAAAAAAGAACAAAGAATAAAGAATTGAAATTAGCACGTGGTCCTTAGATGGCCGATACAAAAAATTGTATTTAATATAGACTTCTTCTGTTACAAGATCAGTTTGCTGTATACTAAGAGTACCGGTACATCTTATACTATATTTAATTTCTATCTTGAGTAACAATTTATTTGAATTTCTAAGCTCTTACATCATGAAACAGTTACATACGAATAGAAACATATCAATGGCTGCGAGGACTCTTAAGCGCTTGGTGGCTTCGAACACTCATCACTGGGTTAATGTGGGGGGGGGGAGAAGGCCCTAGGCTCCCCCCTAGGGCCCTAGGCCCTAAATGTCCCCTAGAGCTATTAAAAATTTCAGCAGAATTTCGTGATCACGTAACGAAGGCCTATCTCAAAGCCAGTTGCGAGTTTAAAATATGCCTTTTAATCATTGTAGAAATAAAAAGAATTACAATATTTGTAAAAGAATAGAAAAGAGTTTTGAACTTTAACTAGGAAGGACTACTATCGTACAAAGGCTACGGGAATAAGATGTCTGTGAGCTGCCGCTAGGTGTAAACTTATCGACCAGAAGAAGAAAGAATGTAGATATCAGGGCTAAACTGAATATCATTAATCTTTGTAGTAAAATAAAAGAATATAGACAGAAATGAATATAACCCCTACAGCGACAACCATCAACTAACATATCGAGGCGCTGCTGCATTGTGTTGCAACAGGACGGCGTAGTTTGGAACGGGTAAAATCAAGGTAGATCGAACAGGACCATGTGGAACCGGAACGGGCGATGGAACCTAATCCTTAGTACAGACGATGAAGATGACGATGATGAGTTTTCTTAATAATGACAGTCACTCAACATCTGTAAATGAATGGCTCAAAAGGGTGTATTTGCATTTGACCCAGTTTTTGGTAAAGTGGAAAAAACTGAGTGACATTTTGCTACTTAATTATTTTAACACTACACTTCTGAGTATCATACGACTCACTAACTTCGTTATTAATATGTACAAAAGTAACAAGAAAATGTGAATTAAGGCATTTTGTAGACCTTCAAATATCGTGTTAATATGTTCTTTTAACAAAAATCTTTAACTTGCAGGTGACTGCAGACTTTTAAAATTGAAATATACACAAAAAGCTTTCAAAATTCAAAACAAATATTAAAATAAATATGTTTATTTACAAATAAATACAAATTAATAGAAAGAAGTAAATCAAATTTTTTAATGAAATGTTTTAATTGAAGTTAATACTTTTAACAAAAATGTAAACATTTTAATCTTCTCTTTCATCATTAATGCTACTGCGGAAAAGAGAAGAGCAGCTCGGCAAAGAAGATCTGATGGTTCGGATGAGTCAGTCTCGTAGGAGTTTGTCAGATCTGCCGTATTACCGTACAACCCGGGTTTGACGGACCACATTGGGAGGCTGTTGTCGAGACGAGGAGTCAGGACGATCTTCAAGCCGACCAGGAAAATCCAGCAGTTTCTGAGACCGGTGAAATACTCCTGTGATCGGCTGTCGTCCTGCGGGCTGTATTGCGTGCCTTCCTCATGTGGCCAGGTATACATTGGCACCACGAAGCATAGTGTCCTCACCCGCTTAGGTGAACACAGTCGTTGCTGTCGCTTGCGCCAGACGGAGAAATCCCCAGGTGCTGAGCATGGTCTCACCAACGCAGATCATCGCGTTCTCTTCGAGGAGACTAAGATCCTGTCCTCGGAGAGGATTGACTTCTATCGCCTTCATATGGAATCCGCCCAGATCCAGATCCGTCATGCCCCGATTGCAAAGAACACGCGGACTGACTGACTGACTTCGGCTGTGTGGTTATGCGTCCAAGATGACCAGTCTGAAAACCGAGTTCCGCGCTACCATCTAAAGCTGCTGGGTTTTGGTCCTGCCCAAGTAGAGCGATTTGCTCTGTAAGAGGCCTACAACGGGGGTTGTTTGTGCTAGCTGCACTAGCACAGTATAATACGTATCATATGGACGTATACGGTACTGGCCTAGGCCGGTTATAAGAAGATTGTCTGGGTTCCTTGCTGGACGTACATGAAACTCGCGTACACCGAGTCCGCTTTTGAACAGGCAAGAAGGGAATCGACAGGTGACTTTGGCTGCTAGCCGAAGACCCTCTGTCGTCAAGGACGCTTTTGAACTTCTTTTTACGCACTGCCGCCAGGTATCCACAGACCGAGGCGGCGTAAATATTGGCCGGCAGCAGATACGCGCCGACGATAATTTTGCCCAATTATCTTGTCGTAGCCGGGCTAACCAGGAGTGGAAACAGTAAGCCCAGACGAACTAACACTCGCTTATGAACTGTCTGGGCATGGTACTCCAGGTGAGCCGACTGTCTAGGTGTACTCCGAGGTACTTGATTACCTTGGCCCAGGTCAAGTACGTTCTACCGATGCGAAGATGCCTTCGCGGATCTTTTCCCGGCGCTTAGACAATAGAACAGCTACACTCTTGGTCGCGTTTTAAGCCACATTCCAGCTATTAGTCCAGTCCCGAGCGAACCGATTACTGACTAATCGGCGGTAAATACTGCCGTGTAGTCAGCAAACAGGCCGTGGACTCCAGGCTATCTCGGTAAGTTGTTAACGTGGACGGAGAACAGGAGAGGGTCCAAGAACACTTCCTTGAGCGACACCGGTAGAAAGGCAGAATTTGTCTCCGGAAGAGACAGAATCATCTACTCTCACGCAGAAGGTACTCTCTGTCAGAAAACTACCATTCAGATGAAGATAACAGTCTGGGAGCTGGAATTCTCGGAGTTGGTATAAAAGCCCATCGTGCCGTTCGCTGTCAAAGGCTTTCATTACATCTAAGAAGCAGCTTACGGTCTACTATTTCAGACGGTGATGTGTTCCACCAGTCTTATCAGCTGATGAGTGGTGGTATGCCCACCCACGGAAACCAAACTTTTCGGGGACCAGAACGTCAAAGAGTTGGCCAGCTGGTGGCAATCGACGGTAAAACGCCGGGGCTTAGCGTGCCCAATCGACAAACTTCCTCTTGTCCCGTGCGGTAGCGTGCTAAGTAGCGACGTGGACCAAGATGGGATTGTGGTATAACTTTTAAAGCTTATAAGAATTTTTAAAACATATTTACAAATTTATATGGGAAGAATCCTGAATTTTTCATTTGTCCTGAGAAAAATGGGGATTCCAAGTTTATGCTAGTCTCAGTCCGAGGAGAAACTCCTCCAAGAAGAAACTCCTAGTTACGCCACTGAAAGTAATCATTTGGTACTTTCATTACGGGCTTACAAGGACGTAATATTTTATTCCCATACCAGAACATATTCTGATATTTGGTCCCCAAATAATAATAAAACGTTTAAACTGTAATCGTAATGTTAGGAAGAAATTTTAATAGACATTCTTGATATCCCCGTAAAACGTTTCCTCAGCATTACAAATAACTTTCAAGACGTGGCTGGCTGCTCTAGGCACGTGAATGGCCCATCATGTTTATTTATCGATTCCAACTCTGATACAGTAAGTCCGTTGCAAGACTGCTTGTACAGCTTATTTAACTCTTAACGTAAATCGCGTATCTGTATCTCAAGCGAATAGGAGGATTCTGATGTCAGGCTAGACTTGCTGAAGAATGTAGAAAATTAATTAAAATTATAATTTAACCGGTATGCGTTTCCATTTGAGCTCATGAGTACGAATAGGTTCTGTTTACATAGACCAATGATATCTCACTTCTGGGGATTTCCGTTTAACCATATACAATTCAGGCTAATGTAGACGACTGTGTAAGAATCCTGCAGAAAAACAATTTCATATCTCTACTCCGGATTTGGCTACATCTTGTCCTAAAAGTATCTCGAACATTTGCTGATAGAGATTTAACGGCATCGACTATTTTAACTCTTTCAAATTCCTGAAGATGCAACCCACTTTATATAAAATTATAAAATAATGAATTAGTGAATGGGGGAATAAATAAGGTAGAGAGAGAGAGAGAGAGAGAGAGAGAGAGATTTACTCACGCGATTTTGCAGTTTTCTGTTTTATCGAGATTACTAAAGAATATCGTTCGGGAAATATACTTTCAATGTAGCCTACCTAATATAGTGTTCGTGTGTTTCTAATTGACTGCCGTTTACGTCATTCTGAATAAAAACGAAAGAAAGAGGCATTAGAAACAAACAATTTTTACTTTAATTCATAAAGTAACAGGCGTGGTTACTAAGAGGCAATTGTATCTAATGATGTACTTTCTTTTATAATGTTTTAATCAGGTTAGACGCGCGTGTAAGAAAAGAAACTCAAGCCATCAACACGAAACCCATTACGAGATTCAACAGCCTGGCCAACGGTAAGACGTTAAACGTTTTTCCGTTTATAATTCGATACCACGGATCACTAACTGAGTATAAAATCTTGTTTAATCTCGGTGTCACGATTTGGTTATATATATAATACTGGCCACTTTATGTGTGACCCTGTTTTACTTTCTCTGACAACAACACGACAAGCTTCCTCGTATTTGGTTCTACTTTTTGTCAGCTGAAAATACTGTCTCTTTCTACGTTTACACCGATATTTTTTAATTATGGAAACAAATTAAATTTCTTGTTTCAATAACGATAATTATCGCTGCCAAGCATAAGTATTTTACATTAGCAATAACAGGAGTTTCAGTAACATTAACCAAACGAAATGGAGAATAATTTTCGACTGATGCTGCATAATTTGAAGCCAACTACATTCCAACCAGGTTACTTGATCCACCTGTTAATCGGGTAGCCTTTGTTGGGGAAAACTCAAGAATTAGAAACTAACAGAAAAAGTGTCCTAGGTTTACACGCTTAAATGGGGCGAATGTTGTTTATCTGGGACGTGCTGACTACACGTGAATGCAGTAATAATCCAAATTGTTCTCCTTTGTTGTTTATCTGGGACGTGCTGACTACACGTGAATGCAGTAATAATTCAAATTGTTCTCCTTTGTTGTTTATCTGGGACGTGCTGACTACACGTGAATGCAGTAATAATCCAAATTGTTCTCCTTTGTTGTTTATCTGGGACGTGCTGACTACACGTGAATGCAGTAATAATCCAAATTGTTCTCCTTTGTTGTTTATCCGGGACGTGCTGACTACACGTGAATGCAGTAATAATCCAAATTGTTCTCCTTTCTACCTAGTACCCTTTAGTCTTTAATTATTTTTTAAGCTTATCAGCAATATTTGTTTTTTGTGATTAACAGTGGTGTACGAAGAATATTTATAGACTTATAGGTGTATGTATTAAGGTAATAACTATTGTTTTGAATGTGTATATGTATAGTATCAATTGCTGCTATAGTATATATTTAACACACACATGTAAATATGTAATATCTACATATCTATTAAATAATACACATATAGTCTATGTATTTAATACCTACATATGTAATAAATATTTGGTTCCCATTTATTTTTAAAGTATTAAAATATACCTTTGTTATTCATTTAAACTGTCTACATATATATTGCAACAGTACAAACGTTAACGGTACTGTGCATTGCCAAAATAAATGAAATAAATAATAAAAATAAATAAATATAAATTAATAAACATGATTCAGATTGCATAAGCTGGATCGTAGTAAAAATAGGGAGTGCAGAATTCATGCATGGACGTGCATTTTCGACACACCTGTCGCTAGCGTTGTGTACGCGCGTATTTTGTTGGTGTGTGTGAAACCTGTCCGTTCCTGAAATGTAACCAACCTTTTTCAAGTAAAATAGTTGTATGTTTATTTTCATTATAAGAAAACTATGTACGGTAGGATAAAACAAAAGACACCAAAGTGTATAGAAATTATAGGTAAATAAAATGTTAAAAAACCGTATCGATGTGACGAAAAGTGCAATTACTATACGTAAAAAATGAATACCTCTTTTTGTGAGTACCATAAAGAAGTGCAATTTACGTATAGTAATCACATAAAAATTAGTGATCGATTGAGGTTGAAACAAACTTCGTAATTCGCGAAGATAGGCAAAAATTGTGACTTGAACCAGAGTGGGGGAAGTGACGCTCGACAGAATCTGACAGGTCAAATATTGTTCAGACAGGAATTTTTGCACGACCTGACTATAAATACTAGGTCGCACTAACAAAGTTTTTCTTCTCGATTCAACCATTGCCGCAGGAGGCTATGTCAGTCGACGACGCAAATTCACATCTATAGTAAGAGTCGCAGGATAAACTAGATGTCCAACCAGAGCCGCAGAATACATACGATGAGGTCTATGGACACACCGGCAGCATATGACGTGAGACGAGACGACTATTAATCAGCACATGCAGTGGAACACGACCAGAGGACCAGAAGGAGGACGTACAGATGAATAACCACGTCAAACGAGGTGATAAAAAACCATTGTAATTATAAACATTTGAAAGACACTAATTAAAGTTGGAATGAAAGACATTCAGCCAATATTAAAATAAATAAATTATACATAAATGTAAAAGCAGAATAAAAATTAGAATAATATTTCTTGTATCAAATTTAGTAATTAGTAACGTAAATGATAAGAGAAATATTTAAATTTTGAATTAACGTAATTAGTAAAGTCTTTGATGATAAAGGAGAATGCATATGCAGTAAAAAGTTAAAACAAAGTAATATAAAAGAAATTTGAATAGAAGTAAATTCAGTTTTGAAGCTAATGAATCAGCAATTGCAAAAAGATGAGCACAAAATGAGTAAGCCGAGAGCAAAATAAATATTTTAAAGTAATTAAAATTAGATAATAAGATTTGTGTATAACTTGTGTATGTAATTTGTTAGCAATAAGTTATGTACAAAAACTTCGTACAAACGATATAATGTTTGATATGTGATATGAAAGATTTTGTTTAATAAATAAATTATGGAACAATTTTAAACTTAAATAACGTATCATCTTCTTCTTACGATTACACCCATGAAATCAATTCAATAAATAAAATTGAATTTGTTATGTTATATAACACACACATTTAAATTACATTAAATAAATATCAGTTTGTAGTTTTATAAAATTTTGACGTCCGAAGAACGTGGGACTCCTCAAACACAAATAATTTTGTATTTGCAACCTATATACACAAAGATGTACCGTTGTATAAATTGTCTCCCAAAAGCGTGGGGCTACACAATTTAAATTACATTTAAATTGGTAATTTGTGTTGTTACATAAATTGTCGCCCACGAACGTGTGGCATGACCCCGACCATTTGACTATTACAATTTTTTTTTGTAGCTAAATGGTTGCTCTAAAAATAAAGGCGTGTTAAATGAAAAATATATTATATGTAATAATAATTATTTATATTAAACATTAACTGTATGTTATGTTAATTGTTGTGTATTAAGACACAACTGGCGCTCAACGAAATAATATCATTGTAAAGGTGTAATTATAATAAGAAAATTAATAATAATTATAATAAACAAATAAATAAATAAAATTAGTAATTCGGTTCCATAATAATAATATTCTAAAACATACTAAATCAATACAAAATATTCATTATGGCAGCACCAGAAAGCCTGAACATGGAAGCACTTCAAACTATGATGCGTGCTTGGGTAGATGAAATAAGCTCAAAACAGACAGAAAATTTGAAAGCGAGAATAGACGAATTAAAAGAATTAAATAAAAACCAAACAGAAAGTTTAGAAAATAAATTAGAACAACAGTCTGAAAATTTTAATACTAAACTAGAACAACAGACTGAAAATTTTAAACAGGAAACATAAAAATAACGGAAAGTTTAAAAGGGTTAACAGAAAAGATTATTGATACCAACTCACATATTGGCACTCTTGAGAAAGATATATGTGAAGTAATTTGTACACAAACAGAACAAATATGTGAAACAATGTTATATGAACAAACCATAATCATTGAAAGTAAGAGAGAACAGACGTTCATAAGTAATAACGACAATGCTAGAGAAATAATTAACACTAAGGAAGAACAGAAATAAAAATTAAACAATCATACCTTAGTGAGAGGAATATCCAATTAGCTGTGCAAACTCACAGTAAAGCAATAAAAAGAAAAAGACGTATGAAACAATTAAAACACAGTATTTGCGACGAGAACACACACACTAATTGTCACTGTAACTATAACACTGTAGTGGTAAAACTCCAATACGAAACACTACGCAAAATTGTGATAATTATAATATTAATTATATACACGGTAAGTACCGAACGAGTGATAATTGTAGTTTAGAACGATAATTATAACTGTAATTATGAGAACTACGGTGAGTATTATCATAAAAGACGCACGAAAATAGGTTCAACTGTTTATATGGGCCGCGAGCAAACTGTTGCGATGGAATGCGACCGTTACGAGAGAAAGAGAGGAGATTCCGTTTGGATAAGAGGGAGAATAAAGTTTTCACCCTATAGACAAATGGATCACGCGATAAAGGCAGCAACAATTCAACGCAGCGACGAACAGGTGAATTACAATAGAATGTTAACGAGGGTGAGAAGCGGAAATTGTTATATGACGACGACTATGCTACACAGAAACAACATACGTCCGGGAGACGACAAACAATTGTTAGCTTAAACTAAGGAGGGTGGAAATCAAACGACACACCACACTCTACGCTCTAATGAAAATAAAAATTATTTTTAAACGAAAAATATTACTGTTAATTAGTAATAAGATAAAGAATTAATTAAGAAGGAATGTTAATGTTACATAAGGAATTTAATAATAAGGGATAATAATAATGTGAAGGAAGGATCAGAAATGATAATAAATGTTATTGTTAATGTTAAAAATTAAATAAAAAGAAATGCTATGCTAAATAAATATAAGAAATAAAGGAAACGTTTATGTTAAAGAAAGGGTAAGGAATGTGAATGTTTAAAGAAAGGTTTAAGAAATGATTGTAAAGAACGTTGTTGTTAATATAAAGAGAAGGTTAGAAATGAGAAAGGAATGTTATAGTTGTCAGAACGGCTGATCAAGCAAAAATTTCATACCTTAGAGGAAATGCAAGGACACAGAACAAAACGATAGTGGATGTCAAAGGGCAGAGACTACTTAGGGCTCAAGACTACGAGTAGAATATCGAGCGAGTTCAAAACTAAGGCAGTTCATCTGTGACCGATCATGCGACACACTACGAAGCTAAAAAAGTATTCTGTTACGGAAGTGTATTTCAGCACAGGGTAAGAATGAAGAAAATTATTAGCGATCAAAAAAGAAATGTAAGTAATGTTCATGTTAAGAAAAGATTAAAGAATGTAGGAATGTTATGATTAAGGAAATGTAAAATTACAGAGTGAAAGATGGCATAAATACGTAGAAATGGAGAGTATCCAGAAAGAAAATAAGGGAGAGCTGATTGCAGTGGATTTTTTGGGACCACTACCATGATCAAGTCGAGGAGTGAAACACATATTGGTACGTATCGATGTGTTTTCCAAGGCAGTCCGGCTGTACCCAATTATGCGACCCACAACGAAGTTTGTTCTAAAGATACTACTGCAGAAATATATTCCAGCATTTGGCAAGATGAAAAAGGTCTTGAGTGATCAGGGTGTACAATTCCAGAGTGAGAAATGAGAGAGAACTTTGAGAGAAAATGGAATACAACCTGTACTCACATCCATAAGACATCCTCAAGGAACCCTTGCAGAAAGGGTTAACAAGGAACTAGGTAAATATTTAAGGATATACTGCCATAAACAGCACAATAAATGGGCAGTATATTAACAATTTCTCGAGAAAGCCATCAACGAGAACTACAGTGAAGCAACCAGTTATACTCCAATAGAATTAGAAGAAGATAAAAAACCGAACAGATTTTGGACGAAGTACATAAACAAACCCGACAACCAGAATGTACCTGTACCAGTAAGTGTGAAAATTGAGTACGAAAAGCGATGGATAATAGAAAGAGGTAACAAAAGAGTGGAGAGATTTAACAGAACACACAAACTACAACAATTCAACGTGGGAGAAGAGGTATTATTAAAGACTAATCCAGTGGGAAAAAGACTTGACAATACATCTAAGAAATTTTTCAGGTTGTATGATGGACCATATACACTATTACGACAAGTTGGTAAACAGACATTCATAGTGTATGACGGCTTGAGAAAAAAAGAAATGGGTAAATACCATGCTAGCTCTTTGAGAAAATTCCATTCATAAATAACTGGGTCACTAGAACGAGTAAAGTGGAACAACGATTAAAGCGGATGTACCGAAACACCACAGCGACTTTACCTACGAGGGAGGAGAAATATTGCTCAGAAAACCTCCAAATAAGAGTAAAATTGAAAAATCGAAGACTCATTATTAGTCGCACATACAATAAATAAATGTGTCGATAAAAAAACAATACATATTATTTGTCTAATAAAAAGGCAGAGAAAAAAAATACTTTAATTTGGTATTAAAAAATTTTTATCACCAAGCAGGGAAATAATGCAACAGTACAAACATTCACGGTACTGTGCATTGGCAAAATAAATGAAATAAATAGTAAAAATAAATAAATATAAATTAATAAACATGATTCAGATTGCATAAGCTGGATCGTAGTAAAAATAGGGAGTGCAGAATTCATGCATGGACGTGCATTTTCGACACACCTGTCGCTAGCGTTGTGTACGCGCGTATTTTGTTGGTGTGTGTGAAACCTGTCCGTTCCTGAAATGTAACCAACCCTTTTCAAGTAAAATAGTTGTATGTTTATTTTCATTATAAGAAAACTATGTACGGTAGGATAAAACAAAAGACACCAAAGTGTATAGAAATTATAGGTAAATAAAATGTTAAAAAACCGTATCGATGTAACGAAAAGTGCAATTACTATACGTAAAAAATGAATACCTCTTTTTGTGAGTACCATAAAGAAGTGCAATTTACGTATAGTAATCACATAAAAATTAGTGATCGATTGAGGTTGAAACAAACTTCGTAATTCGCGAAGATAGGCGAAAATTGTGACTTGAACCAGAGTGGGGAAAGTGACGCTCGACAGAATCTGACAGGTCAAATATTGTTCAGACAGGAATTTTTGCACGACCTGACTGTAAATACCAGGTCGCGCTAATAAAGTTTTTCTTCTCGATTCAACCATTGCCGCAGGAGGCTATGTCAGTCGACGACGCAAATTCACATCTATAGTATGTAATGTGATTAATATTTCAAATATTTTTTTTTTTGAATTTTTGGGTATTGCGAGGGAAGTACATCAGAAATTAGAGCCCGTCAAAAGTGACACATGTTAGCTTTGTTCGAGGGTGGGCGACGAAAAGGAACAAACCTTTCCTTTCCATTAAGACGTCGTAAAAACTATTCACGAACAATGAGCTGTACGGCACATGTTGCAGCGAACTGGACCATGCGTGGGAATACTTGACTCCACAATTAGGACAAAAGAAGACTACCCTAACATCTGTCCTGTAGCGAGAAAAACACAGAACCGACGGCGAGAGTATTGTTCAAAACCATGTGTGCGACTTCTCAAAGACAATGGTTTATGCACGGACAATGGGACAGGCGACTAAGTGACGCTCGTGGAGAGCACAGATGTTATGCCACCCGTAAGTCGACGAAGGAAGTCGTCAGCGTACCAACAATAAGGGAATTCGACACGCTACACCAAAAGTAGCAGATGTGATTTTGAAACGAGGCCTTAGCACTGATTCCAGGAACAGGGCAACGGACGTAAGACAGCGACTCATCCAGTCCACGTGGACTACGTCAAATTCAAGTTGAGAAAGCCAACCAGCCAATGAGGAACGAGAATTTCGAAGGGAACTTCTGTAGGGGATGGTTCAGAGAGAAGCTTGAGACTAGAGAGCGAATCTCGTGTATGAACGTCCCTCTCCAAACGGCACTGGGTGGAGAATTTGTTGGAAATACAGACTGGAGACGAGAGGACACAGGGAGGTCCATGGAATAAACCTATCAAAAATGATTTGGTGGAAAGCTGGAGCGTTCATCAGAATCACAAGATTGGGAACATGAGAAGGAGTAAAAACCGTTTACACAGGGGGACGCGCTCTCAGTTCATTCAAATTTTAGCCTCAGTTTAGTAAGATTTTTGGCTCAGTTTATTAAGAATTTTTCTCTCAGTTTACTAAAATTCTTAACTCAGTTTATTCAGAGTTTCGATCAGTCTAAATGAACTTGTATTTCAGTTTCATAATAGTTCAATTATAAGAACTTAATGCAGTGTATAAGTTATAACGTATTTCGGTAGAGACGATTAAGACATTATTACGACTAAATGGAAGTGCGCGAATAAGACTCAGAACGCAAACGGAACAGTAGTTTTCGCGATGAAGCGCGAGTAACAATCTTTATAAATTCCATGTAATACACCGTCATAAAGATACTGACATTTTGCAGTGACATTCTTGAACCATTACAGAAAGGTAGTGATACTACAATGTTCCGTAATTAACTCAAGTAAATAGAATTGTGAACAAGTGCCTAATGAACTTGAAAACAATCTAGGCGCCGAAAAGAGTGGTCGTGCGATATGGAAAACTATTAGAAGCATACGGTATCGAACGGTGAACCGCGTAATTAGATCCTCGTGGATAAACGTAGCCGACCGATTACAAGTGCAATGCCACGACTTGTATTATAATAATCTGAAAAGCTCAAAGTGACTGTCGCGGTGTGCGGAAGTGTGTTCGCGAACGAGTGCTATATGGATTAACCTCACTCATCAACGCAGGGATACATCATGGGAGCGACACATCACGGCAGAACGAGTAAAGTACAAAACTAATCTCTTCTTATAATTAGTAATTTATCAAATACCACTGACCTGACACTTAGAACCAAACCACCTGAGAAAATTATATAAGCATGAGTCAGATAGATACGAATCCATAGGTAGGGAATATTATGCTCTAGAATATTATACATGTCTTCTTGTTAATATATTTTGTAACTATGTATGTATTTTGATGTGTCTGTTGCAGGAACAGGATTTTAGCTATGTATATGATTGATATGTGTATTGTTAATAATGATTATTTCATGCATATAAATGTTTAATGTGTTTTAACATAAAATATTTAATACAAAGTATGAGCATACCACATTGTTAGTTAGTAACGTCATTACGGACGGAGAAGCGTCTACATTTGATTGTTCACTTAATTATTTAAATTTGATCATTTAATTATTTAAATGTGGCATAGAATTTTATTGTTTGTTGAAGATTTGTAAATACTCTTAAATTAATGTTATGACATGAATAAGAATGAAATATGATTTTAATAAACGTAAGTTAGAATGGATTCGTTAGTATTCTATTGAGTTATGTAAAAACCTGACTCGCAACTTAACCTTTCACTAAACAGTATCTATAATTTATAATTCAATTTAATGATTATCAAATAAATTACTCAGAAAGATACACAGAATAGAAGTTTGGAAGACAGTTAAAGTCAGAAGTAATTTCATCTGTAACAAGTTTGAGTGTGAATAATTAACTAACTCTAATTCAATTCATACAATTATTTATTATTTAAAGGAATGAATTTGTTAACATTGTGTATGGCAGTTCAACACATGGCATTAACTATATCGTACATGATTACACAAACTCGGAGTTAGATACACTTTGATCACGACTCTATTAAAGAGATAAGTCAATTAATTTACGCAATAAAAGTACTACAATAAAATAACAATGGATATATGAAAGCAATAAAATCAACACATCATTAACTCTAAAAGATTCAACATAGTTCGTACAGATATCACCTTTATAAACACAAATAAATTTATAATTGGATTAATTAATTTACGCAATAAATTTGCATAAAGATTATCATCGTATATGGCGCCCAACCTGATGGCCGATTAATGGGGATAATCCTTGTTAAACGAGCTGGTTAAGTGCAGGCAGTGGTATAGTAGAATAGCTAGTAGTTTGATAAAGTATAATATAAGCATTAGAATAAAAACAAATACTTGTTAAACAACTCTGAATGATTACACGAAGTCGAGCAAAAATGGCGACTAATAATAGTAACTCCGAAAGTCGAGAATTCGACGTTAATAACGAATTAAACATAGAAGGACGGGAGGAGAACGCGACGCCCAGCGACGACGTTAGCGCGTGTGAATCTGAGATATGGGAGGGGGGACAGGTGTCCCAACCCGGCGAATTAAATCTACAAATGCTACTCGAGAAGCTGACTGAGAAGTTAGATCAACAAAACGAAAAACTGGACTAGCAAAAGAATGAAATTAAACAACAGACGCGAGACGATCTGAAAAAGATGCGGGAAGAACTGAGCGAGGAACAAGACAAGACACGTGAAGAATTAAAACGACATAATGAAGAACAGATTAGCAAAATAAAACTAGATCTACAGGAGTACTCTAAGAAGTGGGATGAGAAAATCAGCGATCTACAAAAGAAGAGTGAAAGTGGAATAAAAGAGTTGAAAAATGAACTGAAGAAACAGGTAAGGGAGAATAAAGAAGTGAGAGAGAAAGACCGTCAAGAGTGGCAGGAAGCCATTAATAATACACAGAAGGTAATCGAACAAGTCGACCAAAAATTAGATCACCGAATCCAAGAGACGAACAATAGAAACGAGGAAGGAGAAGAGAGGTGCAGAACAATATTATACAACAACAACAAGAGCAGGGAGAAGCCGTCAAGGTATTAAAACAGAAGATCGTTGAAGTGGACGACCGCTAACGCACGGCGGAACAGAAGACCACAACAACGGAGAAGGAAAAGGACGTGATAATTGAAGAGTTGAGAAGTCACATAAAGCATATTAAAAGTGGACAAGAAAGACTACAGCGACGGATAGCGGAAACTGAGATAGGACCGTCCACGAGAGCGAATGGAAACAATAATTCCGAACTCAAGTACAACGGAACAGACCGTTTTCCTATAGAGTTCCTAAAGGAATTATCCGAACACCAGCTAATGTACTACCCAGCGGATAACGTGAAGTGGATAGGGAAACACCTCGAGGCCGATGCAGCTATATGGTGGCGTGTGGTACGTGACCAGATCAAGAACTTTGATGAGTTTAAAGAAATATTTACGCAGAAGTATTGGGGCCCGGAGAAGCAGGACGATGTCCGAAACAAGCTGGAGTATGGTCGTTTCGACTGGCGTGGGAGTATGAGCGCTGTCCAATACATGGAACGACAACTTCTGGAAAGCCGTCAGCTTACACCGCCGCTCACGGATTATCAACTGATTAGAAAGATAACGCGTCATTATGGGCGAGAATTAGAGTTAGTGAGCGTGACTAGGGACGTAAGGACGATACAGAATCTTGAATCATTGATTTCCGAATATGCCATGATCCGGCAAAGAAACAATAGAGATGATCGGTTTGTGCCACAGACAGAAAAGTTGAACGAACGTGACACGAGAGGGGTGCCTCACGGTCAACAAAACACCACCGTAAACAAAGTGATTACGGAGCAAAAACCTTCACACTGGCAACATAGAAAGGGGGAAGGAGGGAACTACCGACAACCCCAACATTTCGGTAACAAGCCGGCAATAAATACCATTGAATTCGTAAACAATGGTGCCTCAACATCTGCCGCTAAGAGTGGTGGAACAGTAGAAAAAAAAATTAAGTGGGTCACAAGAAAAGATAGCCGTTCGTAGACCCACACTACAACAGTACGAGACCAACATTTTGTTACCTGACTTACGACATGAGTTAATCTTGGATGAACGAACACAACTGGAAAGGCGAATCTCTAAATGTCCAGAGATTGAGGTAAAATTTAATGGTGATGTTACGGTTCTGGCCTTGATTGATACAGGTTCTGCCATTAACGGGATATCAGAGGAATGGTTTAACAGAAATAAACAACGCCTGCGTCCATACGAAGAACTCCGCATGAACAACACGCTAATTGTAAGTGCAGTCGGCGGAAAGTCTAAACTAATCAGGAAACAAATTATGTGTGAAATTTTTATTGATGATGTTAGATTAGATTGTGTTTTCCTAGTAATACCGAATTTAATTAGGGACTGCATATTAGGTATCAGTTTTTTAAAAGAAGAGGGATGTGTGATCGATATGAAGAAGGGAACCATCGAATTCGAAGGGAGGACTGGTGAACAGGAACTGCGGATACCAATCATACATATGGAACTATTAGAAGAGGACTGGGACGGAATCGAGAGGAGGATCAACGAGAAGGTCGACAGTGTGACGTGTGAGGACGAAACGACGAGGGAGGAACTAAGAAGGATCTTGGTAAAGTGTAAGAATGTATTCCGGGAATGTCCAGGACGGATGGATTGCTACGAACATGAATTCAGGGTGACGGATAAAACACCATATTTCCAACGCGGGTGGCCAATCCCAATAGCGTATAAGGAAAAGGTCGACGCCGAAATCAGCAAGATGCTAAGGTATGGCGTGATTGAAAGGTGCAGTAGTCCATACGTCAACCAAATGGTCACCGTAATAAAGAAAGATGGGAATGTACGTTTGTGTTTAGATGCGAGGAGGATAAATAGTGCCACTGTTCCAGACTACGAAGGACCGACTCCGATTCAAGAAATCCTGGCGAGATGCAGTAACATGAAGTACTTATCAACAATAGACCTAACGAGTAGCTTCTGGCAGGTTCCGTTGAAACAACGATGCCGAGATTACACCGCATTTCTGTATGAAGAAAAGTGTTACAGGTATACCGTAACTCCATTTGGGCTTAGTACCAGTTCCGCAGCCCTGACGAGAGGTTTGGATATGGCATTGACCGAGGGAGTGAAAGAAAATACGATCATCTACGTCGACGATTGTCTTTGTTATTCGACTAACGTACTTACACATTTGGAAAATATTGAAGCATTACTTGAGAATTTATTAGCAGCCAACCTAACAATAAATTTGGAAAAATCACAATTTGTTCGCAAGGAGATCGTATACCTAGGATATCAGCTTATTACTAACTGTATACGAGCATCCGAAGAGAAAGTAGCGGCAATCAGGAAGTTCCCGACCCCGAAGAATCAAAAGCAGTTAAAGGGATTCCTGGGACTTACAAATTTTTATAACAAATTTACAAGCAGATATGCAGAAACCACACAACCTTTGTTAAGTCTACTTAAAATGGGTCAGAAATTTAAATGGACGCCCGATCTTGACCAGTGTTTCCAGAAGGTCAAGGACTTGTTTATCAATACTATTATATTAAATTTGCCACAGGTAAACAAGAGGTACTTCTTGCAGTGTGATGCGAGTAATTTCGCATATGGAGGCCAATTATACCAGTTGGATGACGACAAGAACATCTGCGTTGTAGCGTATACTAGTAAAACGTTCAAAGGAGCAGAACGAAACTACTTTACTACGGAGAAAGAGCTACTAAGCATAGTTAGATGCCTGGAGAAATTCCGAATTTACGTTTTAGGACAGCCGTTGACCATAATAACGGATAACAAGGCGTTAATCTTCATGAGTAGGTGTCACCTAAACAACTCAAGGATCACACGTTGGATACTTAGTATTCAAGAATATAACTTTGATATAATTCACTGTAAGGGAAAGGAGAATATCGTTGCCGACATCTTGAGTCGTTACCCAGAAGATATGACGAAGGAAGATCCAGTCGACGACAGTTATGAATATCAAATGAACCATACAATAATTAAAATGAGTAAAGAAATGAACATCATGTTAAAGAACTTAGAGACGTACCAGTTAGAAGATAAGAAGTTACAGCAGATAATGAAGGATTTGACGACGGATGATAAGAATGAATTATGTAAGTTTCATAAGTGTAGTAATGATAAATTGTATAGAAAAAGTAAGGGTCGATGGAAACTCTACGTACCGGAAAGCGTTACGGAGAGACTCATCGGAGAAATACACACAAGTTACGGTCATGTTGGCAGTAAGAAATGCATAAAGTTATTGCAGGAACATTTCACTTTCGACCGAATGACGAAGCGCGTACAGGCGTACGTGAAAACATGTGATAAGTGCCAAAAATGTAAGGATTCAAATAATCGTAACTTATTTGGTGGCACGAAGCCGATTATACCGACGAGTAAAGGTGAATTGATTAGCGGCGACTTTTATGGACCTCTTCCAACAGCAGCAGCAGGAGTAAAGTATATCTTTGTCATTATAGATAACTTTACCAAGTATGTAAAACTATATACACTTAGAAGAGCCACAACAGTAGCTACGCTTCGTAGACTCCGGCAATATGTAAATGAGTGTGGAAAACCGAAGGCAATACTCACTGATAACGGAACGCAGTTCACGTCAAAACAGTGGATTAAAGGACTAGATGAACTTGGAATCATATCTAAATATACAGCGATAAGAAACCCACAGACAAACCTTGCCGAACGCGTAAATAGGCAACTGGGAAACCTATTTAGAATATTTGTAGGGGACCAACACACGAACTGGTCTAAATTCATAAATACTATAGAATGTTGCATTAATGAAGTCTACCATGAAACAATAGAAGTTACACCGTATGAAGCACATCACGGAAGAAAGCCGAGTCGTGTATGGGAGAAATTCATAAAGGAAAACTGTGAAACGAAAGAAGAGACAGTGGATAGCTACCAGATATTCGTAAGGATCAAACGAAAACGAGAGCGACACGCAAAACGCGTGAACGAAGCGAACAAAGTGACGAAATTTCAGGTAGGAGACTTGGTATTGGTACGAACACATTACCAATCCGATGCGATACAAAGAAGAATCGAAAAGTTTTGTGAATTGTACACAGGACCTTTTAGGATTAAAGATATTGTAGGCGAATCTACGTATATAGTAGTAGATAATTGCGACGAAACTAAAACACGCGGCAAATTCAATGTAAGACTATTGAAACCATATTACGTAAGGGGAGAGTAACTGTGGCGAAACACGGCATCAGCATTCAGGTGAAGTGAAAGTGTTTGTTGAAAAGCGAATAAGTAAGGAATAGGGTTGGAAATCATGTGAAGTAGTAAATAAACAGAGGGGGAGGTGTGAAGTGACGTAAGCTCAGCTGACGAGGCTGACGACAACAGGTAGATTTGTAGTTAGTAAGGACACTCTCCATGCGAGACAATGTATAGTAGGACTATATGTACTTCACTAATAGGCAGCAGAAAGAGAAAGGAGCTAAGCGTCGGAATAGGAGGAGGAATGACCAATCTGGATGAAAAGGAATAACGGTAGTAGGCGCGAATGCAATCTACTAGTTAATTCATTCAGAATTGTCTAGGTGAAATTTTAAACTTGTAATAAATTTAAAATGTCAGATTTTATATATTGTATAAATTGTAAATTAATTGACAGATGTATTTGTTATACCATTGAAAATTTTTTTTATTGAAGGACAGGTATAAGCAACTGAGTTGCATAACAGAATTAAGTATTGTAATAAATTGTTAGAATTAAATATTGAACTTAAGATTGTATTATAAGCATAGAAAGAGTGGATATAAAATAAGTTTGTTTGACCTGTAGAATTATACAAATTCGTTTTAATTTGTTGTAAATAATTATACGTGTGTTTCAAAAAAAATTTAGATTCAAAGTACCAGAGGGTAGGAATTACGTTGAATAGCTGAATATTTGTAAGTATATGATGTCTTAAAAAAAAAAAAATTTAATCGCAAATTATTTTGAAAGTAATAATAGAATTTTTTAGAAGTATTCATAAGCAATAAATTACTAATAGTGTTTATATAGTTTATATTGTATACATAAGTAAAAAAAAAAAAAAAAAAAAAAGGTAGCTTGTAAACAAAATAATTACAATTTGTTTCTGTAATGTATGTGTATAGACAGATCTATGAACGCACTAGAGCGTACAGTCATTCCACAATTATGGAAATATTCTTTGTAAATGGATTCGTATTTATATTTGATAAGCAATAAATTAAACACTCAGGTGAATGAAAAAAAAGGGGGAAAACGGTTCAGAATAACAGTAGGTCAGTCGTGAGGAAGATATAGGTCAACTATACTCGTTCCAATGGGAGATGGCCAATGTACTTAGTGATCGTATGCGAGTAAGGGCGAAATATGAATTAGTCGTTCCGTTAAATCTGCACGACGTAATCATAATTGGGGACACTGTAATGTGATTAATATTTCAAATATTTTTTTTTGAATTTTTGGGTATTGCGAGGGAAGTACACCAGCAATTAGAGCCCGTCAAAAGTGACACATGTTAGCTTTGTTCGAGGGTGGGCGACGAAAAGGAACAAACCTTTCCTTTCCATTAAGACGTCGTAAAAACTATTCACGAACAATGAGCTGTACGGCACATGTTGCAGCGAACTGGACCATGCGTGGGAATACTTGACTCCACAAAGAAGACTACCCTAACATCTGTCCTGTAGCGAGAAAAACACAGAACCAACGGCGAGAGTATTGTTCAAAACCATGTGTGCGACTTCTCAAAGACAATGGTTTATGCACGGACAATGGGACAGGCGACTAAGTGACGCTCGTGGAGAGCACAGATGTTATGCCACCCGTAAGTCGACGAAGGAAGTCGTCAGCGTACCAACAATAAGGGAATTCGACACGCTACACCAAAAGTAGCAGATGTGATTTTGAAACGAGGCCTTAGCACTGATTCCAGGAACAGGGCAACGGACGTAAGACGGCGACTCATCCAGTCCACGTGGACTACGTCAAATTCAAGTTGAGAAAGCCAACCAGCCAATGAGGAACGAGAATTTCGAAGGGAACTTCTGTAGGGGATGGTTCAGAGAGAAGCTTGAGACCAGAGAGCGAATCTCGTGTATGAACGTCCCTCTCCAAACGGCACTGGGTGGAGAATTTGTTGGAAATACAGACTGGAGACGAGAGGACACAGGGAGGTCCATGGAATAAACCTATCAAAAATGATTTGGTGGGAAGCTGGAGCGTTCATCAGAATCACAAGAGTGGGAACATGAGAAGGAGTAAAAACCGTTTACACAGGGGGACGCGCTCTCAGTTCATTCAAATTTTAACCTCAGTTTAGTAAGATTTTTGGCTCAGTTTATTAAGAATTTTTCTCTCAGTTTACTAAAATTCTTAACTCAGTTTATTCAGAGTTTCGATCAGTCTAAATGAACTTGTATTTCAGTTTCATAATAGTTCAATTATAAGAACTTAATGCAGTGTATAAGTTATAACGTATTTCGGTAGAGACGATTAAGACATTATTACGACTAAATGGAAGTGCGCGAATAAGACTCAGAACGCAAACGGAACAGTAGTTTTCGCGATGAAGCGCGAGTAACAATCTTTATAAATTCCATGTAATACACCGTCATAAAGATACTGACATTTTGCAGTGACATTCTTGAACCATTACAGAAAGGTAGTGATACTACAATGTTCCGTAATTAACTCAAGTAAATAGAATTGTGAACAAGTGCCTAATGAACTTGAAAACAATCTAGGCGCCGAAAAGAGTGGTCGTGCGATATGGAAAACTATTAGAAGCATACGGTATCGAACGGTGAACCGCGTAATTAGATCCTCGTGGATAAACGTAGCCGACCGATTACAAGTGCAATGCCACGACTTGTATTATAATAATCTGAAAAGCTCAAAGTGACTGTCGCGGTGTGCGGAAGAGTGTTCGCGAACGAGTGCTATATGGATTAATCTCACTCATCAACGCAGGGATACATCATGGGAGCGACACATCACGGCAGAACGAGTAAAGTACAAAACTAATCTCTTCTTATAATTAGTAATTTATCAAATACCACTGACCTGACACTTAGAACCAAACCACCTGAGAAAATTATATAAGCATGAGTCAGATAGATACGAATCCATAGGTAGGGAATATTATGCTCTAGAATATTATACATGTCTTCTTGTTAATATATTTTGTAACTATGTATGTATTTTGATGTGTCTGTTGCAGGAACAGGATTTTAGCTATGTATATGATTGATATGTGTATTGTTAATAATGATTATTTCATGCATATAAATGTTTAATGTGTTTTAACATAAAATATTTAATACAAAGTATGAGCATACCACATTGTTAGTTAGTAACGTCATTACGGACGGAGAAGCGTCTACATTTGATTGTTCACTTAATTATTTAAATTTGATCATTTAATTATTTAAATGTGGCATAGAATTTTATTGTTTTGTTGAAGATTTGTAAATGCTCTTAAATTAATGTTATGACATGAATAAGAATGAAATATGATTTTAATAAACGCAAGTTAGAATGGATTCGTTAGTATTCTATTGATTTATGTAAAAACCTGACTCGCAACTTAACCTTTCACTGAACAGCATCTATAATTTATAATTCAATTTAACGATTATCAAATAAATTACTCAGAAAGATACACAGAATAGAAGTTTGGAAGACAGTTAAAGTCAGAAGTAATTTCATCTGTAACAAGTTTGAGTGTGAATAATTAACTAACTCTAATTCAATTCATACAATTATTTATTATTTAAAGGAATGAATTTGTTAACATTGTGTATGGCAGTTCAACACATGGCATTAACTATATTGTACATGATTACACAAACTCGGAGTTAGATACACTTTGATCACGACTCTATTAAAGAGATAAGTCAATTAATTTACGCAATAAAAGTACTACAATAAAATAACAATGGATATATGAAAGCAATAAAATCAACACATCATTAACTCTAAAAGATTCAACATAGTTCGTACAGATATCACCTTTATAAACACAAATAAATTTATAATTGGATTAATTAATTTACGCAATAAATTTGCATAAAGATTATCATCGTAAGTAAGAGTCGCAGGATTAACTAGATGTCCAACCAGAGCCGCAGAATACATACGATGAGGTCTATGGACACACCGGCAGCATATGACGTGAGACGAGACGACTATTAATCAGCACATGCAGTGGAACACGACCAGAGGACCAGAAGGACACGATCAGAGGAGCAGAAGGAGGACGTACAGATGAATAACCACGTCAAACGAGGTGATAAAAACCATTGTAATTATAAACATTTGAAAGACACTAATTAAAGTTGGAATGAAAGACATTCAACCAATATTAAAATAAATAAATTATACATAAATGTAAAAGCAGAATAAAAATTACAATAATATTTCTTGTATCAAATTTAGTAATTAGTAACGTAAATGATAAGAGAAATATTTAAATTTTGAATTAACGTAATTAGTAAAGTCTTTGATGATAAAGGAGAATGCATATGCAGTAAAAAGTTAAAACAAAGTAATATAAAAGAAATTTGAATAGAAGTAAATTCAGTTTTGAAGCTAATGAATCAGCAATTGCAAAAAGATGAGCACACAATGAGTAAGCCGAGAGCAAAATAAATATTTTAAAGTAATTAAAATTAGATAATAAGATTTGTGTATAACTTGTGTATGTAATGTGTTAGCAATAAGTTATGTACAAAAACTTCGTACAAACGATATGTTTGATATGCGATATGAAAGATTTTGTTTAATAAATAAATTATGGAACAAGTTTAAACTTAAATAACGTATCATCTTCTTATTACGATTACACCCATGAAATCAATTCAATAAACAAAATTGAATTTGTTATGTTATATAATACACACATTTAAATTACATTAAATAAATGTCAATTTGTAGTGTTATAAAATTTTGACGTCCCAAGAACGTGGGACTCCTCAAACACAAATAATTTTGTATTTGCAACCTATATACACAAAGATGTACCGTTGTAATATATTATTTTCATGACTTACTTGCCTCTGTAACACCTACCTTGAGTGGTAACCGCTTAATCGTGCCAAACTACTCTATTCTCGATATGTGTAAAACTTATTAAACACCTGATGTAATTTAATATTACATAATTTGGTATGCCTGAGGCTACATTATGTAACCTGATTATACTGTATTTACTGTATACAGTATTTACTGTATTTACATGGTGAATCTGTGAATCACAGGCTAGAGTATTTTGCGAAAGCTTTAATCCCAAACGTTTTAGAGACTTTGGATGACCAATTTTAGGATTGATAAGTTAATTTGAATACTGAATGTTAAATATATCAATCAAATTTCCTGATCGTAGTTGCTTGTTGAATGTCGCATCCTAACTTCCAAAATCTGACATCCGTAAAACGATTAAACCGAATTCGTCCCTAGTAACGAGAATAAAAAGTTCTCCGTTCGTAAGTAACACACAATTGTCTGAGAATTTGTAAGATTAAGGCTGGAACTTGCCTCATCACTGAAAGTGATACTGAGTTAAAAAATAACGAGTGTAAGTCCGGATGATGAAATGATCAGCGCACTCCCTTCCAAAATGGGGCCTCAGGATTCAAAACGTCTTAGAGTCTAAAGTTTTACGAAGTCCAGCCAGAATTTGAGTTTACCTAGTCCAAATAAGTTCAGCTGGATAAGTTGTAGGGGATCTAGGAGTAGTAACAGCCACATTGCTGTATTTGTACGACTTAAATATCTTGTCTGAACTACACTGATCCTAAACCTTGATAAAATTGTGAAAGAAGTTACTTTGATTAAAGTAAAAACTTTACATAAATAGGTTGAGATATCTGACTAATGTCGGACACACAATTTCTCAACAAGCCAAGGGACATATAAAATGTGCAGATTTAGTAATACCGACACTTCGGAAATTTCATACACAAGGTTGTAACATAAAAGTATATGTCCGCGGTAAGGTGGTACCGGTATAGAAAGAATATAGATAGAACAGTTATCTCGGATCGTTGTAGGCCGATAGTGAGTGATTATTTGGTAGAGGACAATTGTGGAAAGATGGAACGAATTAGTAATCGAACATGTATTTTGACAACATAGGCGATGGATGAAAAGGATTGACCTGATGTTAACTAGAGGCGTCTTATTACAAAACGAAAACTATTAAAATGATTTCTATTGATCTTTCTCAACTAAATGAGATTATTTCGAAGGTGAGATTATACGTATTTGCTGAGCGGCTGGAACGGTAGCTAGGTTTATACTCAAATGTCTTAGAATCTTCGGTGTGTATACGCTCGGATGTCTGAAACTGTTCGTAACGCGAGATGTTCATGTAACTTAGTTACTTTTATTTATTTTGTTTCGTATACCACAAAATATTGAAGACATACCCGCAGCATAGAATACGTCTTGTCTTTGAAATATCAACAAATGAAACACCATTTTCAAAATAATTTATTTATATCTATTAATCACTAGCTGAGGTCTATGACAGAAAACGTAAGTAATGAAGAGAACATAGCTTACTTGATAATGGGCTTGACGTAGATAACGACCTAACATCGAGTCAAAACAAGAATCGTCTAATGTTGTTGGAGGCTCAGTATATCGAGCCTAAACCCAAGTGATGTTTCACAAACCAGCACTGTTTTATTTTCGTTGTTTGCCACATACGTTATTGAAATTGCTGGTAATGTTTTGTTATGTGCTTCTTCAATACTCTCCACAGGACCGATCTGCATCGACACGGCTGTGGAGTACTTCGATGTACTCGGACCGACGTTAATCCCATGAGGTGTCTCTGCACTAGAGGTGTGCTAAACTAGTATTTGAAAATAACAGGTATGAACGATACCGTTCCAAAAAAATATCACGTACAAATACCTGTTATTATATACTTGTTATACATATACCTGTATTATATACTTGTTATACATATACCTGTATTATATAATTTGTTATAAGAAATAAATTGAAACTAAAAGTATTAACAGTGTTGCTTTACACTGTGATTTTATTAAGCTGTTACTGTTTAAAAGAAAATAAGAAACAAGACAATTTATAGGCCTATCTCCCTTTCGGAATACTAATTTAAGGTTTCGTTAGGAGTAAACAATCTAATATAGGTTTAATATTAAATTATTGATTCCATTTTGGTTAGACAAATCAGTTGCGAAACTCAGGCAATGAAATTTAGAGTGCCCGTAATAGCACAACAAAGAATGTCAAAAAAATTTACGTGAGATGTGCAGTGAAGTTAAAATCATTCAGCCACTCTGTGGTTATAACACAATATAATTCTATTGTTCAAAATTTACCATGTTGGTGACTAGTATAATATATAATTTGTTATTATAATCTGTATTATATATCTGCATAACACACGAGAATAAATGTAACATCTGTGTGATTTTTTTTACATTCCTTAAAAACAGTTTCATCTCTTTGGCATAGAGATATTCTGAACCTCGCTGTTTTGTTTCGTTTCTTACTTGTACGGAAATCGGCACATGCACAGAATGAAGTTAGCACCAAAAAGTGGCTTCGTACTCGTGTACTCGTAATACTCCTAATACTTGTAGTACTCGTTTACTTGTTGTTACTTGTGTACCCGTAATACTCCTAATACTCGTTTACTTGTTGTTACTTGTGTACTTGTTTACTCGTTAGTTGCGTAGCGGGGTCCGGCGACTCGGAACCGCGAGGCCGCGAGTAATCGGAACGGGTATTTCGACTTTCAGTTATTGTTGAATCAGAGCAGGTATTTCAACTTTTCAGTCACTGCTATATCCGTTCCACAAAAATATCGTTCCAAACTACCTGTTATAGGTATATCGGCCCACATCTACTCTGCACTTATCTCTCCATTCCGCAACGTTTGGCCGGAGTGAATGGCAACTTAAAGCAACTCATATTTTGTTCCAAATTATGTCATATTTCTTTTTACGAGCACTGGCCGTTCATGTAATTTCGGCTCAATATATTTGGATATTTAGAATTGACATAATTAATTTCTCAACAAGTCACAATCTTTTTATCACTATTGTATACTTTTAATGCCTCTTCAAACGATCTTAAATTAAAGATCATTACATTACAAACCTGCCTCTGATGCGTACGGTTTACTTCTTTGCCAAGTAATGACTGTTCGTAGGTTGGTGCACAAGCTCGCTCCCGACGTACCTCAAGATCGTACTATTCACCGCTTACAACACATTTTCATCATGCTGTGTTGATCGATACTATTATCGTCATTTTCTGTTTATTCTGACCAAGTTACGAGCGAAACAAAGAGTACACGGTTTATAACATTTTATTCCACGAAATAGCCCCTTATACTATGTTCAGACGATGACGGATTCTATGTCAAAAATCGAATCGTCCCGAATGTATCTACGCTATTATTATTTAGTATTTACGCTAGGAATTAACATAGATAAATAAAAAATGTATTTTAATAAAATATTATTAATAAATATTTTATCTGGCTTATTTAGTTGCATATTTTCGTAGAGGTTTCATTCATAAATGTAGAAAAAATATTATTAGTCTCATGTGTGTTCAAGAGTTTGTATGCATTTGCTTAAACACGATACACTAGATAATTCCTGGGTCATGAAACCTATCAAACTCTTTATTATTTATTTCTTATCTTGCCAAAGAAATTCTTAAATTTTATCCAATTTAAATATTGTGTGAAAATGTTTTTAGTGCACCTGATTCGTATCTTTAATCAAACATGAAATTTCTTATACACTTAAAGTATTAAATAGCATAAAGCACTGCGCGTAAGTGGAATTTGAATGTCAAGCGTCACAGCACTTGACAAGGAGTGCACTTAAAAGAATCTGAGTGGAAAGATACACCGTTTCTAGTTAAATAAAATTATTCTTTATTGGCATATTACTCTAGTTACTGTACCGTGAGGAAATCTAATTTAAAAACAATGGGTGTCTTTGGTGAAAAAGTATGGATATGCACGCTAAGTTGCAAAACTTAGAACAAAAACAAAATCCGGTTTGAACATTCAAATGCTAACGTGAGACATCCCCCAAGTAGACACAAAAGGGGAGGAGAGATAAATACATAGATAGACAGTCGGTCAAGTTAAAATTGAGAACTTGGCGAATGACAGATTATTAAAGCAGTTTACTAAGGAATGCCTAAGCTATTTTGAACAAGAGAAAAGTGAATCTTCGTTGTACATACGATAAAATGAATATTAAACGACCTAGGGAGAGCCACAAAAAGTTGGGTGAATAAACTAATGAAAGTGACAGATTGCCTTCCAATACCAAACAATACAGTTAGTCCAGGCTAGAGGTTTCTAGAAAGAACAAGTAGATACTTATAGCTGTTACTATCTACAGCTAATCAGTAGACTCTTGTTAAAGGAGACTCTTGTTAAAGCAGTAAATTTAAAATAGCAATAAATTTCGTCTATCACAGTACGCTCCGGGCTTTTACCCTTGAATATGATATACACTTATATCGTGTGAAATTTGTTCATTTTCTTTAGTTAATTTTTCTCCTTCTCTTCTCTGTGTGCGTTCTAACAGTGAAAACGTAGCATCCAGTGTGGAAATGAAGCTTATAATCTGCTCGTTTCCTAAGGTAATTTTATGTTTTTAAGTATGTGTTGCCACCTTCGATGAAAAGCAGGCCCCCTGCTTCGAAAATCCCAAGAACAATCAAACCCTCACGAAGGTAACAGGACAGAGGTGGAGGAATTTACTGAATATTACGTTTACTAAAACATACACAGTCATGATATACTTCAATAACATTAATTACGTGTTTATGTGGAATAAAGTCATACGCGTGGTCTTATAACAAGTAACAAGTAATCACAAATAGTAAACCCGAATTGCACAGAGATTAGAAAATGACATTTGAGCTACAGAGGCATCACAAGTGGCTGTAAAATTGCTTTCGGTTTAGTTTTTGTTCTCTACTAGAACATAAAAGTGTTCCAAATAAACGGAAACGTTATTAGTCTCAGACGCCGCTTAAGAGCCTAATACACTGTGTAAGACCTACTGTAAGCAACGTTAGGTGCTCAGTCACAGTAGATTAGTCTACAAGTGGTTTCATAGTAGTTTAATTTATTAAATAAATATGTGTTCCAATAATCATTATGTATAAAGACTGTTGATTTGAATGACTATCTGCAAAAAACCCTAATACTGCAGACTTGTGTATTAACATTTTACAGAAGGGAACTCGTCCGCCTATCATCACGAAGATCCACCTCAGATACTGTCATTACATCTTGGGTACCACACATATTCATTTGGTAAAATCTTTATTCCAAACGAGTTTTTTCCAAATTTGTCTCATTTGTAAATTTGTAAAATAAATTGATTATTATTAGAGCAATGCAGATACAGTACGAACATAATTCATCGTTGTGCTTTTTGAATCAGGTAGAGACGTAACTGAACTTTTACGCAGGGAATTCCCTTCATAGATTCTTCAGTACTGTAACGAAATCCCAGGACAGTAGTATTCAAGCGAGATTTCTCCGGTTTGTGGGAGAGTGTACTCTCCAAGAGGCAAAAGAGTATACTCTTCTGATATACTCTCCAGAGTAGAAGAAATCCATATATACGCAGGAACTGAATGTTATTGGTATGAGTATGTTCCATAGAGTTGCCCAATATCGAGTAAAATGGTTGGACTATCTTGACCGAATGGATAACTGCCGCATTTCCAAACAACTAGTGTAACACCTTACTATACAGTGCTGGGCCCCAAACAACTAGTGTAACACCTTACTATACAGTGCTGGGCCCCAAACAACTAGTGTAACACCTTACTATACAGTTCAGGGCCCCAAAAAACTAGTGTAACACCTTACTATACAGTACTGGGCCCCAAACAACTAGTGTAACACCTTACTATACAGTGCTGGGCCCCAAACAACTAGTGTAACACCTTACTATACAGTGCTGGGCCCCAAAAAACTAGTGTAACACCTTACTATACAGTTCAGGGCCCCCAAAAACTAGTGTAACACCTTACTGTACAGTGCTGGGCCCCAAACAACTAGTGTAACACCTTACTGTACAGTGCTGGGCCCCAAACAACTAGTGTAACACCTTATTGTACAGTGCTGGGCCCCAAACAACTAGTGTAACACCTTACTGCACAGCGCTGGGCCCCAAACAACTAGTGTAACACCTTACTATACAGTGCTAGGCCCCAAACAACTAGTGTAACACCTTACTGCACAGCGCTGGGCCCCAAACAACTAGTGTAACACCTTACTGTACAGTGCTGGGCCCCAAACAACTAGTGTAACACCTTACTGTACAGTGCTGGGCCCCAAAAAACTAGTGTAACACCTTACTGTACAGTGCTGGGCCCCAAAAAACTAGTGTAACACCTTACTGTACAGTGCTGGGCCCCAAACAACTAGTGTAACACCTTATTGTACAGTGCTGGGCCCCAAACAACTAGTGTAACACCTTACTGTATAGTGCTGGGCCCCAAACAACTAGTGTAACACCTTACTGTACAGTGCTGGGCCCCAAACAACTAGTGTAACACCTTACTGTACAGTGCTGGGCCCCAAACAACTAGTGTAACACCTTACTGTACAGTGCTGGGCCTCAAACAACTAGTGTAACACCTTACCATACAGTGCTGGGCCCCATACAACTAGTGTAACACCTTACTGTACAGTGCTACTACAGTACATACAGTACAGTACTGGAACTACAGCTGGGCTTTGTTAATTGAAAAGAACATTGTTACTTGCACAGAACGAGGTGTATAGAGGTGTCGAGTCCGCTCCTGCTCACGCCATGCGTCCACGGGTTACAGGCTCAAGCTTCTACGTTGCCTGTGGGAGGTATCTCCGTAAGTGAAGCAAAACTGTATGAAGAAACGAATTCCTGAATTTCTTAATCCCGTTCATGGAACCAAGTTCACACTTGGTAAAAGAGGCTCCAAATTTAGGCGTCGACCTGGAGACGAAGGGAACTCTGCTCACAGCGACATTCGCTAGCCGACTAAGCCAAACTTGTCTAGCGAAAACCCTTCTAGGGAAGGAAAAGGGGTAGCGCCGTGACGTCAGGACATCGAGCAAAGTACGAACATAATCCCGTAACGCGACAATATACTTATTTTTATTTAATTCGGTAATACTCTTATCGTTGCGTTCGGCGTGAGCCGAATAACTGGAAAACTAGGAAGGCTTATTGAATTACGAGCAGAGTGTGGAAGGTCCGAAGAAGCGTAAGAGTGACTAGCTCTATTCTAGCTGCTTGGGAACGGAACAAACCATTTCTTGGTTTACTTCTTGTAAAAGATGGTGATGATGATGAAGTTCTTCAATAGCCGTTATGCGTTCAGCCAAGGTATATGATGTTAAAAATAAACATGCTATTTCACTAAACGTACTCCATTTTTACTTCCATGTTTCGTAAGGAAATAGAAGTTTGCTGATCGCGAAGAAAATCGTGTTCGAGATAAGGGCAGATTATGATTGCACTACCCTCAAAACACGAAGAACAGTCATTTTCCGCAAAGTGTCTGTGTGTAGAATAGTATATATTGTAACGGTACATAATCCGGACTCCAATAAATTAACTCATGTAATACCATAAAGGTCAGAAATGGGTAACCTATAACGAGCTCAAAATTAAATTGTATCACTAAACATTATAAACGATTCGAGTGATATACAGTGATAAGTGAGTTATAGTGTACCCATTGAGGTAAAAAGTGAAAGTGCAGGGAACTTCTTACAGAATTGTGCTGTAGGTATGAGAATTATAAACAATGATAGTAGACTATAATGCTACTAACTGATTATGTATTTTGTTAATTTATTGTAATGTTTATATTGTGTAGACAACCAAGTTTAATACCTAAGTTAATTTTATATTTTTTACAATATTTGTATTATAGTATAAGATAACCCAGGGTTCATTTTAAAAAACATAAAAGATTTAAATATCAGATAACAATAAAAAATTAAAATAATACTGTATGAGGGAAATGGCAGAAGGAAGTAGTGCAGTGTAGGAATACTATGAGAGACTAATAAATAATATATAAATTCATTTAAAGTTAATAAAAATATTAAATACTTATATCCAGAGTTATAAGAAAATGAACAGAAACCTATTATGTAAACCAAATTGGGAAAGAAATCGAAATTAAAAAGAATTATTTTTCTGTAAATAAAATATAAATTTATAATAATTACAAACTGCCAATATACTAAAATGTAAATAGCAGAACCAATAAAAAGATATAAAAAATTATGGGTTACTAAGAGTAACGGAAAATAACAAGTATTGTTAATCGAATTTAAAAATTAAACCTGTCCAGTTGACAAAATGATGAGACCACAATTTTATTAAAATATCCTTTTAGAAACCTTTTGAGAAGTGTAAAATTGGTACAAAATTAAACAACAGTATGAACATTATATACTAATACCTTATTTATCAAAGTCAAATTGCTATACTACATAATAAAAGTGAAAGAAAATCAATTCTGGACGATCCGGCCTAGTTTCGCTATGTGTCAAGTTTGACGAAAGAATATTTTCCAGACGGTAATGAAATTACAACAAAAGACGGACACCACCGGAGAAACGGCTTCATTCAAGTACGAACTTTAAGAAGAGAGGTAATATAAACATTTCGTTTAATATTTAACGAAGAAAACTCATTCCGAATGGTTGTATAGAACAAAAACTATTAAAAATTAATCACATGTTCTAATGAAAACAAACGCACTCTGCTCTCTTACGGACATTTCCGGAACTACGTACTAAGCAAAAATAAACAAATTTTTGAATATTTTTCGGTATTTGTAAAGCGTAGTATAATTATCCATTTCTGACCATCTCATAACAAAAAGAACTTACCCTTAACCCTGGGGAAATAACAAAGAATTATGTATTGATTGATGTTTTAAATATAGTATAAAATTTGGTCAAAAACCATATATATATTTTTGACAATTCCATGTTTACTCAATGAAGTCGATATCTTGTTTTTAATTAAGGAAAAGATCGATTGTGAGATTTGTATTTTGGCAGAAGAGAAAAAACCAATAATATTTTTAATAAATATTATTGAAAAATTGAGATTTAAAAATAAAAATGTGTGTACTTTCTTGTAGTGGGTAGTTGTATTAAGTTTCAGAACAGCTAAGAAGAAGACGATCCACCAGGTTGTCTACGGCCACAGTATCGTCGGTTTAATCTATATTTGGAGACTAGTGTTAAAGTCAGCTGATTCTGTGCATGGCGAATATTTGAAAATTTAGAAATCGTTCAAACCGAGGGTAAACCAACGGGTACTAGCTCTCTCTTCAAAATCAGGCTAAACAACTTCCCTACTTGACCCAAATCACACACCCTCGATTTCTGCTTTGTTTGAATAACATTACCAACCACTTTATTTAAACTTCGGTCTTTATAATTCATAAGTGGCGACTGCGGAAAGGTGGAAACCTTGATACAACAAACGCACGTTACAGATTTGGCGCTTACAGCATTGAGTCTTGAATGAGACGGACGTTTCGCATTATAACACCTCTTGAAAAATCCGCTACGTTACAGAATTGGCGCCCAACGTGGGGCTTAATTAAATAAGACGAACAACCAATAGGCCACATACAAAGACGTTTCGCGAACACCTCAAAAGCCGCTACGTTACAGAATTGGCGCTCAACGTAAAAGGGCTGTAATTAGAAAAGAATTGTGATATATTTAATAAATTAATATACCAAAAAATCTAATTATCGTCGGCAGTTATGAGAAAACAAGAAATGCATAATACCAGAGGCAGATCGAAGAAGAGGGCAGAAGAAAAGGAGAAGGAAGAAGGTGGACAGGAACAAGAAATAGAATTAGTCACGGACAGTGAAATGGACCAACAGACAGGCGATAAAGAAGAAACCGAAGTAGTTATGGACCCGGAAACGGAAATAATTGAAGATGATGCCCAAGGGGACCAACCAGACAAAGCGGTAGCCAGAGAAGAACCTAATTGGCAAGACATAATGAAATTTGTGGCTGAACAATTTAGAAAATAGGAGAAAAATTTAAAACAAACCAATGAGGAAAATAAGGAGAATTTTAGAAAACAGGAGGAAAACTTAAAACAAACCAATGAGGAAAATAAAGAAAATTTTAGGAGGCAGGAGGAAAAATTTGATAAAACAGATGAGAACTCAAGGAAACAAAATGAAACCTTGAGCGAAAAATTTGACAAAATATATGAGAATTTTAAGAAACAGGAAGAGAACTCAAGGAAACAGAATGAAACTTTGAGGGATAGTTTAAAACAAATTGAGAAAATAAACGAAGAAAGTTTAAAGCGGATTGAGGGTAAGATGGAGGAGTTCAATAAGGAGATATGGAAAACTTTCGGGGAGAAGTTTGAAAATGTTAATACGCCTATCCAAAAAGCAGATACATACAAGGAGGAGACGAATAAGCAAATGGACAGTGGTTTTAATAATTTGGATGAAACGTTAGACAGCACCTCAGAAGGTATTAAAGTAAGTCCGAATACAGAAGAGAGCAGGAAGGAAATAGAAATTACAGAATACCAAGGTGTAATGCCATCGGAAAATAAAAATAGCCACAACAAAGAGGATAATCATTACCTGGAAAAGAAGACCAAGGAAATAAGAAAAACATGTAGAAAGAAAATAATAAATACCAAGGAAGAATGGGAGATGATTACAGGTGGATTAATTAATTTATTCAACCTTCCAATTAACGAACAGAGGGAGTTAATTAAGTTTACATCCCAGTTAAATGTGTCAACGATTGAAGTGCATCAGAAGATATTAGTCAGATCATCAAGACGGAATATATCATTAAACATTTTGGTAAATCATCCAGAGGAAAACGGGAATGGAATGATATTAAAAATGAGTGAATATGTTATGTCAGAGGAGGTGCAATACCTGTTAGTTAAAAAAGAACTAACAATGACGGAAAACCGTGACTTCTATGAAGACTTTGTATCAGCTGAGTTACGATGCCAGGTGAAAGAGAGGTATATAACAAATACCAAAATCATTATGAATACCCCAGTAATCCGAGTAAAGGGAGTACCTGAGTTAATGGACCATGGTTAACCTAAATAATAACAAACCAGAAAAGGGGACTGAAATTCTGAAAACCGACCCAGCAACCCATTGAATAGCGGAAAAAAACCCCAAAATTCTAAAAGCATGTAAGGACATCTTACTCAAGTTATTTTGAAACCATATAATTTAAAATGAAGAGACTAAAACCCCAAAATTCCAAAAAATGTAAGAACAACTTACTCAACAATTTATCAAGGAACAAGACGATTTAATAAAAACTATGTAAGGACAACTTACTTAATTTATTCAGGAATAATACGATTTAAGATATTTCGAAACCATTTAATTTAACAAAAAATAAGAACTGATTAGTAAATGAGAGTTATAAAGAATTGATTTAAAATGAAATAATAGGAAAAAGTAATATTTTAATGGTAACAAACAGAAGAAAAATTAAATGAACAAAAACAATTGATGGTAATGTGCTCAGATAAGAAGAATAAAGAATAATTTAATGACTCCAATGAAACTGAAGGAGGATGATAATTAATACAATGATTAGAATTTCTCGGAATTGAAGATTATATAAGAAGAAATGATACGGAGAAATATGTCACAGGAAGTAAAGTCAAAAGAATTTTAACATAAGGCCTATCAATAATGTTATATGCTATTAGGTAATGGAAAAGAAGAAGGAATCAAGGAGAAGAAGAAATATATAAATAAATGCAAACAGCTACAGTATGAAGAATCCCAAAAGTGTTTAGTACTAGTCGCTAATTGACTACTACTTATAATCTTTTTATTTTATGTATTGACCGTAGAAATGTTCCGGCAATAATTTTTATGAGCAGGGATGATGTTCCCCTGGTCTCAGAAGGTGTAAGGATGGACAGCGGAGTAATTGACCCAAAAGTGGCCACCCGACTGGTACCACCGCACAAGATAGGGAAAAATGTTAGGGAAATTGAATATTTAAGGGATAATAATTATAAAATAGCTGTATAGATTGATATTAGATTCCAGAAGTATAGATGAAGAAAATAGAAGGAAGATAGCAGACCGAAGTTTAATTGATAAAGCGAGTTTATAAAAGTAAATAGAAATGAGTGTTAAAACAAGTTTAATATAATTAGTGTGACCAGTCCTTATCAAATAAAATGTAGAAGTACCACTACCAAGAGAAATAAATAATTGATGAATTTGCCTCCAAGAGAGAGAGAGTTAAGTAAGAAAACAGCAATTACCACCAGTCTGAATTACCAGTCAGTTTACAACCAGTTTGAAATAAATGAAGATATTATGAAGAATAAAGCCAAGAATATTAGGAGAATTGAAACAATCAACAATTTATTTTAATCAACGAGTAAAACCAAAATAAATTTGTTCTAGTGGGGGGGCTTTATGTAACGGTACATAACCCGGTCCCAATAAATTAACTCATGTAATACCATAAAGGTCAGAAATGGGTAACCTATAACTAGCTCAAAATTAAATTGTATCACTAAACATTATAAACGATTCGAGTGATATACAGTGACAAGTGAGTTATAGTGTACCCATTGAGGTAAAAAGTGAAAGTGCAGGGAACTTCTTACAGAATTGTGCTGTAGGTATGAGAATTATAAACAATGATAGTAGACTATAATGCTACTAACTGATTATGTATTTTGTTAATTTATTGTAATGTTTATATTGTGTAGACAACCAAGTTTAATACCTAAGTTAATTTTATATTTTTTACAATATTTGTGTTATAGTATAAGATAACCCAGGGTTCATTTTAAAAAACATAAAAGATTTAAATATCAGATAATAATAAAAAATTAAAATAATACTGTATGAGGGAAATGGCAGAAGGAAGTAGTGCAGTGTAGGAATACTATGAGAGACTAATAAATAATATATAAATTCATTTAAAGTTAATAAAAATATTAAATACTTATATCCAGAGTTATAAGAAAATGAACAGAAACCTATTATGTAAACCAAATTGGGAAAGAAACCGAAATTAAAAAGAATTATTTTTCTGTAAATAAAATATAAATTTATAATAATTACAAACTGCCTATATACTAAAAAGTAAATAGCAGAACCAATAAAAAGATATAAAAAATTATGGGTTACTAAGAGTAACGGAAAATAACAAGTATTGTTAATCGAATTTAAAAATTAAACCTGTCCAGTTGACAAAATGATGAGACCACAATTTTATTAAAATATCCTTTTAGAAACCTTTTGAGAAGTGTAAAATTGGTACAAAATTAAACAACAGTATGAACATTATATACTAATACCTTATTTATCAAAGTCAAATTGCTATACTACATAATAAAAGTGAAAGAAAATCAATTCTGGACGATCCGGCCTAGTTTCGCTAGTGTCAAGTTTGACGAGAGAATATTTTCCAGACGGTAATGAAATTACAACAAAAGACGGACACCACCGGAGAAACGGCTTCATTCAAGTACGAACTTTAAGAAGAGAGGTAATATAAACATTTCGTTTAATATTTAACGAAGAAAACTCATTCCGAATGGTTGTATAGAACAAAAACTATTAAAAATTAATCACATGTTCTAATGAAAACAAACGCACTCTGCTCTCTTACGGACATTTCCGGAACTACGTACTAAGCAAAAATAAACAAATTTTTGAATATTTTTCGGTATTTGTAAAGCGTAGTATAATTATCCATTTCTGACCATCTCATAACAAAAAGAACTTACCCTTAACCCTGGGGAAATAACAAAGAATTATGTATTGATTGATGTTTTAAATATAGTATAAAATTTGGTCAAAAACCATATATATTTTTTTGACAATTCCATGTTTACTCAATGAAGTCGATATCTTGTTTTTAATTAAGGAAAAGATCGATTGTGAGATTTGTATTTTGGCAGAAGAGAAAAAACCAATAATATTTTTAATAAATATTATTGAAAAATTGAGATTTAAAAATAAAAATGTGTGTACTTTCTTGTAGTGGGTAGTTGTATTAAGTTTCAGAACAGCTAAGAAGAAGACGATCCACCAGGTTGTCTACGGCCACAGTATCGTCGGTTTAATCTATATTTGGAGACTAGTGTTAAAGTCAGCTGATTCTGTGCATGGCGAATATTTGAAAATTTAGAAATCGTTCAAACCGAGGGTAAACCAACGGGTACTAGCTCTCTCTTCAAAATCAGGCTAAACAACTTCCCTACTTGACCCAAATCACACACCCTCGATTTCTGCTTTGTTTGAGTAACATTACCAACCACTTTATTTAAACTTCGGTCTTTATAATTCATAAGTGGCGACTGCGGAAAGGTGGAAACCTTGATACAACAAACGCACGTTACAGATTTGGCGCTTACAGCATTGAGTCTTGAATGAGACGGACGTTTCGCATTATAACACCTCTTGAAAAATCCGCTACGTTACAATATGGAGAACGATAACTGGCGCAGATTCAAACAGAATCGAATAATCTTTTGCATATGTACCCGAGTTGTAGAGTACTCAAGGTCTATTGATTTTGGTGAAGATCGGTTAAGGGGAAGGGGTAATTTACCTGCAACGTTTTACGTTTCAACAAGAGTAAAGTACTTCATTTTTATATTAATATAGTATCCTGAAAGAAGGTCATAATAATCCACTGTAGAAAGGTTGACGAAATATTTGTAAATGAAAAGGGTAGTTCAAGGGGGGGGGGTAATTTTTTGTATTGATGTTATTATAAATTTATTCGACCGAAAAATTTCAATAAAATATTAACAATCGATATCGTTCCATGCTATGTAACCACGGATACGTATACAAAATAATTTTTTGTTTTCAGAAATTCACAGATAACAAACGCCGGGCGGTATTCGCTTTCTTTCGCGTTGTTTAAATAAAAGATAATTTAATTCTCTGTTTTTAAAATATTAACAACTAGGTACAATTCGTAGTTTGGTTATCTTTCTCAGCGTTTTTACCAAAATCATGCTGATATATTTGGTTTCGTTCTGAGTCCACATAGTAAAAATAATTTTATAATTAATTAGAACATGGAAGTCGTGTATGAGTCTTCATCCCGATTTCAAATTGTGTTGTCTATAAATATGAAGTGATACAAACAGTAGTAGAAAGTGAAACTGGAAAGAGAAGAAGGTTTAAATGTATAGGATAAGAAAAGTTGATAAAGTAATTGAGCTCTTACTGTTGAAAAACAATACGAATTTAAATTAGATTACTTGTTAAATTAGATAAAAATTAAATCGTCGTTCCAGATTTAAAGTGGATTGTTGCCAATGGCTCTTACGCCAATCTCTGCACTCACTGCATTCATGTCTTCTATCTGTCCTCTCTAGTTGTATTTAATTTTTAAGAATAATATTTTTTGTTTAACTATTAATCTTTAATGTTCACTTTCTGTGTTCTTTATTGTTGTTTCCGTGTTACAGTACTTTAGTACCCCAATAAAACCGCTTTGTTGTTCGTCTTACAATAGTTACAAAAGCCTGAAATAATAAAACCGTTAGTGCTTTTTTCATTACACCTAAATTATACCGCATACGTTCCACTGGACATGTGTGCCCGCGTCAGTAGTAAAACAAAAATTTTGGTCATTTGGCTTAAATATAAATTGTTTTGATGGAAGGGACTGCAATCCTTTCTATACTGTAATACTTGTATGTAATACTTATTGTTTCTCGTCAGTACGAGCTTAGATTCAAACGAAAAACCTTATGCTTACAATACATACTTTAACAACCAAACGATGAAAATAATTCGGAAGATGAATTTTCAGAATTCAATCTCATTGACCTTCTCCCTAACTCTCTCTCTCTCTCTCTCTCTCTCTCTCTCTCTCTCTCTCTCTCGCTCTCTCGCTCTCTTTCCCTCATTCACTCTCTTTCCTCGCTCCTTCATGCTGTTCTCTTTCTCAATCTTTTAACTTCGTTCGACTGTTGGTCATTAACAATGAGCAACAAATTAGTGAATAAATATTTATTTAAATTAATTTAATGAAATTTATTAAATAAAAACTTTAATTTAGTTTGACAGCTGGCACTTTAGGCCAGACAGCTGTCTTCATACCACATTTGAATAAATATCGATCTAATAGATAATATAATCTCTTTTTAAGATGTTCTAATCTTGAAATAAATAATTGAAATAAAAGTTGTCTCAGACGTCATAAAATAGATTAACTATGTCTGACATGCTAGCCTTTTAGACGATATCTGATGAATGAAATCTTTCACGTCATTTCCTCTTATCGCTTACATATTACGCTATAGTGGGTGACATTGAAAAAAAAAAAACATTAAACCACTATTACTTACTAGTTTCTGCTCTGACTGACATCCGACAACTGACATTTTGATGTCGGAGTAGAAATTTTCGTTGTCAGAACTGTTGAATTCATTATCACACAGCAACCTAGATTTGAACATTCACAAATTTAGTTTCAGTTAGTAGCATTTGTTGCACACGAATATTTTTGTCTACCTTGTTGGTATGCAAGTGTTCATGTGCATTGTGCTTCTGTTTTGTATTTTTCCTAGTAAGTACATATTTGTATTAGTTAGTCTTTTGACCATTTATTACGTAAAATTTTGTTATTATTATTTTGTTGACTCTCTATCACTCGTTGATAGAGTATTATTTATTTATTTCCATGTATTAGAATATAATTAACCTGAAGATGGCTTCCGATTGTTTGGGTGGCCGAAACGTCGCATTTACTACTTCCATGTTCCATAAGGAAATGGAAGTATGGTGATGGCGAAAAAAATCGTGTTCGAGATAAGTGCTGATTCTGATTGTACTACCCTCAAAACATGAAGAAAAGTCATTTTTCGGAAAGTGTCTGTGTCTGTGTGTCTATGTGTAGAAATTTTTTCTATAGCAAACGATAACAGCCGCAAATTCGAACAGAATTAAATTATGTTTTGCATATATCCCTGAATTGTAGAGGACTCCAGGCCTATTGTTTTTGGTGAAAATCGGTCAAGGGAAAGGGGTAGTTTACCTGCAACATTTTATGTTTTAAAAAGTGTAATGTTTTCTATAGCGAACTATAACTGCCACACATTCAAACAGAATCAAATATTTTTTTGCATACGTCACTGAAGTGTAGAAGACTCAAGGTCTGTTGATTTTGGTGAAGATCGGTTACGGGGAAAGGGTAGTTTCCTGCAACGTTTTATGTTTTAACAAGAGTAAAATACTTCATTTTGATAAATAAAGTATCCTGAAAAGAAGGTCATAATAATCCACTGTAGAAACGTAGATGAAATATCTATAAATGAAGAGGTTAGTTGAAGGGGTGGGGGTAATTTTCTATAAATAAAAATTATAGTTGAAGGGGGAGGGGATAATTTTTATTTATATGTCATGTGTACTACGTTATCAGCAACAAAGAAGTAGTTTGTTGTTAATATTCCTTCCCGGGCTGTTTGGCGTGGTCCAATGTTTTCTACAAAACCAGACGTTTCGGCAATGCTATCGACTGCCATCATCAGTGAGAATCGAGTGGGCTAACGTGTGGTGATATACGTTAGTGACCACAGTACTGTGGTAAAGGCTGAAGAAAGAAGTAGTTTCTATGAGAATATTTCATTTCGAATATGATTTTGAATATAAATCTTAGAACATGGAAGTCATGTATAATTCTCCATGCAGGTATTATTTTCTTTTGTGGTTACAAAACTCCGCCAGTTTAATTCAAATTCAACGAGAACTGAGATATTTGAGAATGGTTTTGTTACAACTTTACCCAACTTGTACGGGTTTTTAAATCAATTTTCTAAACATGGTAACTGAAGTAGAAAAATAAATTGTTTGACTTAGTCAATTCAGCGATGCGGTGTCCGGGATAAAATAAAGAACAGTCATACAAACGATTGCAATTTGAATGCGTATTGTTGGAGTACTGGGTTCGATTTGGTTTTTAAAAGAACATGTTATAAAACAGTCATTTGCTGTAAATCGGAACAGAACCGTAATTTTGAGCTATGAATACCTTGTTTCTTTCTGTCAAATTTCAGTAGGCTGTTTAGTGTTATTTAATTTAATGAAGAAATTTGTGTTAGTGGTTGAAATCACAATCAGAATGATCACTGTTGCACACCACTATATAAAAATTATTCCGATTAGCGCTTTCAAGCTTCACAGCTCATCGTCAGATCGGGAATAGCTCCTATTCCCGATCTGACGATGAGCTGTGAAGCTTGAAAGCGCTAATCGGAATAATTTTTATATAGTGGTGTGCAACAGTGATCATTCTGATTGTTATTTAATTGGGCATATGTATGTTCACGATTATACAGTAATGTTATAAGAACAAACAGAAATTCACATGTAATAAATTCCGTTAATAGAAACTTTAGAAACATTACTAGAACTATTTTATTTATAAATGTGAACTATTTTATTTTTAAAGTTTTAGCTTTTTTAAATTATTTTTAGTAATAACTTCGCAGTGTTGGATCCTGCTAAGTTTTCTTTTTAGTTTGGATTGTTACACTGAATATTACAAGAACAAATAAAAGGGAGGTATAATTTATAAAATATTTTATCAAAGTCAATAGGAAAACGAAATGTGCAACTGCAATATGAAACTCAATTATGATGCCAAAATTAAAGCAACAAGTTTATGCATTTTAAAAAGTGACATCCAGGAGTTTTAATAATTTACTAAACAACAGATGTATGCTCAGTTGAGAATACAACACCCATACAGTACTATTATATCCATAGAAGACGTTAGAATTAATATGATTACACACACACATACGAAATAATTTTTCACTGATTTACCACTGATTCACAAGCGCCCAACAATAATTTTTGTTACAATTAACGATATCAAACGCATTTGCAATTTATCGTTTTACTCTAACTAGGCCTTTTGGTATATAAGGAAATACCATATTCTTAATAGGCCTGTTACCTTTATATTTTTAAAACAAAAATCACATGTGCCTAACCTAAAGTAAATCACGTCAGCGAGGACTGACTTTTCATTTTAAAAATATCTACCTTTAGTTCACTTCAAAATTTCTGATTTTGTCCACTGTAATTGACCAGTAGGAATGTTAGGTATAACCAGTAAACAAGAGATAGGTCTAACGCGTGCTATGGTCTCTTCATTGATAGTTTAGTAATGTGCAAACACAAGTAGTTGTCTAAGGCGATTCCGATATCACCTTGCAGTCATCAAAGACTGATGTTATTTGTGAAAGTCTACGGAGAACACAGTTCGGAGCAAATCAAAGGAGACTTCAATAATTTCAATGAAGAGCGCTGTATCTTCGTGATTTCAGCCACTGACAGATCTCCAGAGTCGAATCCTAAATGTACATACAGGATTTATAAGTACTACACAAACGGGATTCATGTAGTATTTATAAAGTGTTTATGTAGTATTTTGTTCTGTCAGGACATTGAACCAGGTCAAGAGGAATAGCATCACGTTTCTGGCACAGGAAAGCGTTAAAAATGTCTAAACAGAAAAATAAATGACAAATGTCCGGCAGGAAAATATGAATACAAACAGGATGGTAACTGACCTCTTGTAGCAAATAAAGTTTGACAAAAGAGTTGATGTTCTAATTTTTTTCAAACAATGTCGCAGTAGAAAGGAGCCAACACGACTCACAGACATTTGGGTACTGCTGCTACACGGGTACTAGATCCACAACGGGTCCCTGTCGTCAGATACGAATCTGATGATGGTTTTGTATACATTAAGAGAGACAACATAATGTATGTGAGCTGATGTGGACTACTACACACAGAATGAACGAATAAAATCATTTCAGGCCAAGACAAACGAACTTCTGACTGCTGTTCAAGGACTGGAAACAGAACTGATCTACCTCTTTTAATACCAAGGCATTAAAGTGGGTATGACTGAAGAACCAGAGTATAGAGGGAAGCGGGTGCCAGATGGTCGCGATGACATCCAGTCGAGCTTCACAGTACTTAACACTGGAATGACATCATCCTTCAAGCTATCCGGCTACAGGGAAAATATTTTATGGTTTCTCTATCACTAGAACAACAGCAATGATCTAGGCTGATACACTCGTAGAGTATCAAGCATACGGCAGTGGTACGCCGACGAGGACTAGACAGCCAGAGGCCATCAATTAGCCAAAGATTCTGGAGATTTTCCGACAGGAGTGATGATTTCAGAAAGGAGAGGATTTCAGTTGATGCAATTAATAAAGTGGTGGAAACCGCAAGGGTAACTGAACGAGGAACCATTTGTTGCAGCCTAGGCCTATACGTTTATTGGTTCCTCTGTACATTACAAACTCTTTTAACTCAGCAAAATGGAGTTAACATATTTAGAAGCTCCTGAGCATATTTTCAGATACCGGAATACATTATGCGTATGACCGGAGACTACTTAAACTATAGAAATCTTCTGTACTATACTACAAAGGAATCTCGAAGAAAAGAGGTCCCGACGTGCATTATACTACCGCATTCTACGGTTTCAGGTTGCGTTCCTAGTGGGCTATTCTTACAATAAAGCGTCTGTTACTGTAATTCGGGATGCAGAGCCGGCTCAGTCAAAGCAAAAGAAAGTTATGATACATATAAATTCATGGAGGCGAGATGGTGGGTTATAAATTAGAATGAGAAAAATCGGAAATTGTTCTGCTTACAAAGAGGTGCTTGTACAAACATTCTGCTGATGCAGGTAGGAAACTGTGCTGTCGAAAGGAGTTCTCAAGTACTTATATGAAGTACTGAAGTTCTTAAGGACTACAAAAGAGGTAGTTGATAAAATGTGTGGGGCGTAAATAGGACGATGCTTATCACTGGGGGTTCCAGCCTTGCCAATTGCCGGTTACTTATGTCGATAATGCAATCAGTACTGTTGTACTGTTGTACGGGGCTGAGACCTTGGCCAATGCGCTCAAACCCGTCAGAAATACAGAAGACGGAAAGGCGGATATCAAGAATGTTTACAGTGCAACGAAGGGGTGCACTCAGCGTAGCATGTTCCTATCATTTCTTTTCGTCGCAGGGATAATCCCGAATGATCTGCTAGAGTAGGAGCAAACAAAGATATACACGAGTAAGGAACAGCTCATATTATGAACAATGGCGGAAAAACGACACGAAGAGAAAATGGGGCGCTAGACTTATAAAGCAATTATCTGAGCGGCATAACCACAAAAATTTATTTTTTTGAGACGATTTTCAACTGGACAATGTAGTAGTAGTAATAGTAGTAGTAGTAGTAGTATTTAATTCCCTTCTATTTAAAGGGATCTTAAAGTAAAACTCTTTAGTGATCACAGTGTAGTGAAATCAACAATGTATTTACGTTTTGTTGAAAAAAAAAAAAAAAAAACAGTTCACATGTTGAGAAAGTCAGCCACCTTAGTTAGTACCGCTTCGTAGCTTGGTCACTGTAACCGGAAATACTCATAACATGAGGTAGATATGAAAACAATTTTTATCTTGTGGTTGTAAGAAAAACGATTTTATTTGTGTTTTGATAACTGTAAAAAAACGGTTATTTGTTACAAAAAATTACATTCAATACTGTCTTGAAGTGGAGAGTCTACGTATCATGCTTAAAGAATAAAGTTTAAATTTCTATGAGCACAAATGTTTATTTCAGTAATGATGAGTATCAATACAGCAGTACAATATATATAAAATAATTTTTTTATTTACATATAAAAAGCAATAGGTATATTAAGTATAGGAATTCTAAATATGTCATCCTCCGACTTTCACTGATCATATTATACGAATTCGTGTGATGTATTGTACGCAAAAAAAGGAAGTTCAGGAAAACTTTCACGTGAGAACTTTACAAATATACGCTGAAGTGTTTCATATTTTACATTTCGTTAGGTGCTGCGAACCCCTCCCCAAACATTATACTGTAGGCCTATATTGCACGTCTTGTCTCGCTGTGCTACAGGCTTCCATCGTTTCCTATATGAAATATCCATTTTTGTTTGTCTTCAAGACAATCTTCAGAAGAGCAAGTTTTTCGCTTTCCTCCAACTTTCCAGTAAGTTAAACATCTGGCAACATTTTATTTTCCCCTCACAGATTCAATCCACCGTCGAACTGTCTTCTGTGCCTATCTTCTCTGTCTCTGCCTGTCTGTTTATCTGTCTGGCTGCTTCTCTCTCTCACTCTCTCTCTTTCACTTTCTCGACTTCCCTCTCTTTTCCTTATTTCTCAGTTTATCTCTCTCAATCATACATACGCACGTGCGCGCGCACACATACACGCGCACGCACACAAACACATACAAATACACGGATTGAACACACCGTAGCCTATTCAAATTGATAGGTTGCTTAGTCATAGTTAAATATCATCAGTCTTTTAATCACTATTATAGAGAAGACTGAAGGAGTAAATTTACATGGTAAACTTATAGTACAGTGGTCTATACAAATTTTGGAAGATAGGTACTAATATATAATATACAGGTCTTTTTTACTTCCATGTTCCGTAAGGAAATGGAAGTATAGTGATCGCGAAAAAATCGTGTTCGAGATAAGGGAAGATTCTGATTGCCCTCAAACCATGATGAAGTTTTTTCATTTTCCGAAAAGTGACTGTGTGTGTGTATGTAGAATTTTTTCTATGGCGAACGATAACTGCCGCAAAATCAAACAGAATCAAATAATTTTTTGCATATGTAACCGAGTTGTAGAGGACCTATTGATTTTGGTGAAGATCGTTTAAGGAGAAGAGGTAGTTTACCAGCAACGTTTTACGTTTTAACAAGAGTAAAGTATTTAACTTTGATGAATAAAGTATCCTGAAAAGAAGGTCACAATAATAACGAACAATAAGAACGATAACTGCCGCAAAATCAAACAGAATCAAATAATTTTTTGCATATGTAACCTAGTTGTAGAGGGCCTATTGATTTTGGTGAAGATCGTTTAAGGAGAAGGGGTAGTTTACCTGCAACGTTTTACGTTTTAACAAGAGTAAAGTACTTAACTTTGATGAATAAAGTATCCTGAAATGAAGGTCACAATAATCCACTGTAGAAAGGCAGATGAAATTTCTATAAATGAAAATGTTAGTTAAAGGGAGAGGGGGTAATTTTTTTGTATTTATGTTATAAATTTATTCGACCGAAAACTTAAAAAAAAAATTCAATAAAATATTAACAATTGATAACGTTTCATGTACCGTAAACAAAATATCGTAACCACGGATACGTAAAAAAAAATAATTTTACATAAATAATACGTTAGGCTGGGGTATTCGATTTCTTTCGCGTTGTTTAAATAAAAGATAATTTAATCAAATTAATTCTTTATGTTAAAAATATTAACAACTATGATTCGTATTTTGATTATCTTTATCAGCGTTTTTACCAAAAGCATGCTGATGTATTTGGTTTCGTTCTGTACATATTGAGGTGTACATATTAAAAATAATTCATTAGAACATGGAAGTCATGTATAGTTTTCCATACCGATGTTTATAATTCACCCGGCAAAAATGCTATTAGAGCTACAGCTGATATAATAATAATAATAATAATAATAATAATAGTAGTAGTAGTAGTAGTAGTAGTAGTAGTAGTAGTAGTAGTAGTAGTAGTAGTAGTAGTAGTAGCAGTAATAATAGTAATAATAACACCAACAACAATAATAATAACGATAACAATGACAATAATGGTACGCTCTTTGATATTGTCAATATCTAGGCCTGAAACTGTCTGCACATACCTTCTGAGTTTTATAAACGCTTTAGAAAACGCAGGCATAGTTAGGCCTACCCTTGGAACTGTATCTGCTGACCTTTATAACACACGTCAGAAATTCACTTAAATGTACTTATTCATTTTTACCTAGATTCACACGCAATGTCTATTAATTCTTGGAATCCACAACAACAACTAAACAATTGTGAGAGAATAGATATGCTGGTACATGTATAATATTCAGATAGTCACCTTACGAGACATCTGGTCACATGGTATACAGTGGCCTTGGACTCATCAAGAGATAAATATTGTTACGTAATGAGGAAAAGTGTACGCCATTACAGAACATTCTACGTGTTTTTCGGCTATTCCAGGTATATCGTTTGTGGGTGTACGTATTGCTGCTACCTTGAGATGAAAGGCAATACGTGGCACTTTCCACGCGTCCACAACGAGACTTTTCCAGATCATACCGGTACGCGCGCGCTGTGTTCAAGGCCGCAGTCAATTACGTTCTAGTGTTTTCTAGTACACGCGTATTATGGAATATGCTGGAATCTCAGCGGGGTATAAATACAAGACTTCAGCGGTGCTTAGTTCAGATTTAGTGGCGATTTATTCCAGTGCGATTTGTCGAATTGTTACGTTTTTTATAATTTGTGCTGGACTCTATTAGTAGACACTATTATTGCGTGTGAACAATTTTTATTTTATTTGTTGTAAGAGACTATCTTGTTGATTACAAACTGTTTAACTGTGATACTTAAAGCTGGTGATTAGTGACTTAATTGGTGTCTTGTGTTTTGTTTTCCACAGTATCATACGGCGATCAGTACACCGTCGTAACAATACACATAACCCAGAAGTAAATGTGTTATTTACTTATCCTGTGTTTAAAACTGAAATATAAACTTATCTGCATTTGAAGCGTCGCACGCTGTTATCAAATTTTAATGTTTCACAACTTCACTTAATTTGAGAAAAGTAAAAACTTAGAATAGTCCCGAGAGAGAAATGTAGTTAAGAAGAAAATATAAGCAGCGTAACCGCAACAACGGCGGATTATTCAAAATAAAAACATGGTAAAGAGAAACGTAATATGAGTAGGACTGGAAAAGGAAAGACCGACTGAGGTAGACACTGGGAGAGAGTAAGAGAGGCAGACTAAGTATGTACTCAACAAAACGTTGAGTGCAAAACAAAGCTGCGATGTGAAAGAGAGAATGGATAAATGAATGAATTCACAGGTAATTGCCATTGTCAGCGGTAAGCCCATTGAGTCGCCCTTATGGTGAATGCATGCGATCGCTCGCATTTGTATAGTTGCATAACCGGACTTTGTATTCATTATGTAATGCAGATTACAAATCGTGATATTGTGTTCAACGAGAGATCCAGCAGCCTGCTGTTCCACACATAATAAAAAACACACCCTTTTAAATGGACAAGAATTTCCCACAAACTAGCGGCACGATGTTGTTTCCCACTGCGTCCGATGATATGATTTTCTAAAATACGGTAGTGTTCGATAACAGAATTGCCAATAGTCGATTACAAAAATAAGCGTCTGTGTCAATTGAGTAGGAAAATAGTCTGGAGATTATAATTTTCTTCATTTTCCAGTATTATTTTAATGTCATGTAACCTATGCCACTACCTACGAGAAGACGTTTTTGCCTATGCACGAAGGATGACATACGTGGTAAACTAACAAAACAATGAATATACGAATGCATCGTAAAAGCAATGAATATTGTACTGCTGTAAAAATGGACAACAGTACATATAAATAAAATAGTTATTTCAGAAAAATCATAGGGATAAATTTAGTAATATTTTGGATAGATAGTAAAATTATAAACTAAAAACTAATTAATTATTAATGATGAACATAGAGGTAATCTAAGGTATTGGAATTGTATGATACAGCACAGAGTGAAGAAAATATATGTTGTACTATTAATGACAATTATTATAATAAAATTAAATAAACATTAAAATAAAACCAAATGGTAATAATATTATAATATAATAGAGACAAATTAGAATGAGTAATGTAAAAAGTCAGAGAAATGTAAAAATAATAATTAGTAACATTATACTGTATATGTGTTTAAGAGGAATATTATGAAAGTATGTGACAAAAATGATGTATCACTGAGGCCAATGTAAATTGTTATAATTGGATTGTTTTTAAATGTAAGAAAAATTTGTTTTAGTCTAATTTCGTATTTAATCTCATACACATCAGAGAGAGAGAGAGATTCTGTAATATTTAAAATGAGTCTGATTTTTATGTTAATAGAATACACATCTCAGTGAGAGTTAAAGTAACTAAATTTGTATAAATAATAAAAGAAAAAAGTCTAATTTTATTCTTGGATTTCGTTGTCCATGATGAAGCCTCTGATGAAGCCTTCTATAGGTGAAAGCCGGTTTAGGCTGTAAGGTAAAACTTTACATTTTTACTTATAAAAAACTTTGTGTTCCGAGTCGTCAATATTATAGTGATATCTAATTTTATATTTAATCTCATACACATCAGAGAGAAAGATCCTGTAATATTTAAAATGAGTCTAATTTCTTATTTAATCTCATACACATCAGAGAGAGAGATTCTGTAATATTTAAAATGAGTCTAATTTTATATTTAATCTCATACACATCAGAGAGAGAGAGAGAGAGAGAGAGAGAGAGAGAGAGAGAGAGAGAGAGAGAGAGAGAGAGAGAGAGAGAGAGAGAGAGAGAGAGAGAGAGAGAGAGAGAGAGAGAGAGAGAGATCTTGTAATATTAAAAATAAGTCTAATTTCAGAATTAATAGAATACACATCTCAGTGATAGTTAATATAACATATTGAAAATGTATTAAGAAGAATTAAGAATTGTAAAATTAATTTAAAAGGAAAGGAATTAATTTTGTAAATAATCTTGGTACATTAGGCCAAAGAAATCTAACCTATTTTGAATTTGTAAAGGAGTTTGTAAAATATAATTAAAAGAAGTTTAACAAGGAATACTATTAAAGGTTTAGTATAAATTATTCACAGTACCATCATCAAAAAGTAATCTACTACTGATCGGTGTTGTAATCCCAAGTTGCAATAAAAACAAAATTGCTTGAAGCCTAGTCGTCCAATTCACACACACGAAGTGAAATTATTAACATAATTAAGATACGTAACACACGAAATTATACTAAAACACGAATAATAACAACAAGAATTAATTAACACTTAAATACACAAAGAAGAGGATAAAATAATATATTTTACTAGCAAACAGTGGAACGAATTGTATGAACAAGATAATATTTTCGGAGCGACATCTATGCTGGTGACAAATTGTAAGTGAACTACAAGAGTACGAGAATTGAAACCGTTGCAGATTGGAAGAGCGGGTATTCAAACGATTAACATTCACAAGGTATATTATCTCAATATTATTTCTTAAAATTTTGTTAACTATAGTTATTTGGCACTGACTAAAGAAAATAATTAATTACTTACTATAGTAAATAACCTAAATAGAAATATTAGTTGTCTACCCTAAGATAGAGTTTTCATGATCACATATGTAATACAAACCACACCTTAAACATTATACACTTACTAAAATAATTAGACAACGCGTACTTATCGCCCATAGGAGCAATTATCATAGCAGACGGAAATAAACAGTACAATATAGCCTATGTTAGTACCATTATTATGCACGCATGAAATTATGCAGTACAAATACATAAGCGGCAATAAATTAGGTTCTCCAGAACTCATACTCATTCAGAAACTACCATAAAATACCACGAAGAAGTGTAATTTATGCCATTCTTGTTGTATGGTACCAAATATTGAGTGCTGGCTAAACGGTATGAATATCCCTGTACAGGTTGTGGGGATGATTACCCAATATAGAGAAACTTGACATTGCGATGAGTCGGAAACATCTAACGTACATACTGCAACCTAGATTAGGATGGTAAAACAGAAATGCTTCTATCCTCACCCAACCTATCTTAACCACTCTAACTTTATCTAACCTAACTTTACCCAGCTTAAGAAAACAGATTGCAACGCTTAAAATCCTCTGCTCTAAGATGATGAGAGGAAGACAGAGACACAATGAGATACCAACTATGTCTGGACCTAGTAGCTGTAAAATAAAAAACTGATTACACAGAGGAAGTCCAATAATATGCAAACAGTCCTCGACGTACGGTCGTTGGAGTTACGATTTTTCGGCTTTAAGATATGGGAATATTTGAATATTGCGTGGGATCAAAAAGTACTGGACAGGAGCAGCGCGCCGCCTTGAAATGTTCCAAAGTCAACCGCGTGGTTCGTTAGTGTAAATAAATGTTTCTCTAGATTTTTCTGAAGACTTTTCCGTACCATATTTTGCTTGTTACATATTGCCATAAAATCTGAAAAACGTCCTGCTGTGTCAGTTGATGGTGGAATTAAGAAGAAAAGGATGGCTATTCGCGAAGAGAAACTGAAGGTAATAGCTAGAATGAAAGTGGTGTGCCTGTAATGGCGGTCGCTTGTGAGATGGGGCTATCGCAGTCAACGATCGCCACAATACAGAAAGGCAAGAAGCGAATTAGTGATGCTGGGAAATCGGCTGCATCTACAAAATCTACTATCATCACTAGAAAGAGAGTTGGCCCGTACGTAAAGATGGAGAAATTGCTAGTCACGTGAAGGGAGGATCAGATACAAAAGCGCATACCGTTTAGTTTGACGACCTAGGCTAAAGCAAGAAACTGTTTTGAGACCTCGAAAGGGCAGCACGATGATCCTACGTATACTCAGAAGTTTACAGCAAGTCATGGATGGTTCGAGAGAGTCAAAAAGAGTTTCAAATAGTTTTCATAATGCTATCATGTCTGGTGAAGTAGTTAGCGCTGATAAGGAAGGTACCAAATTTTTTAAGAAAGAGTTACATTGCGCCATTGTTGAAGGAAACTATTTGTCTGAACAAATTTTTAATGTAGATGAAACCAGACTATTTTAGAAACGTATGCCTGAGCGAACGTATATTCGTCAGGAATCCTTGATACCTGGCGTCAAAGAATTCAGAGATTGTCTCACGGTGTTGGGTGGTAACGTTGCTGGTTTGGAGGTGAAGCCGATTTTGATACCGCGCTGAGAACCCTCGAGCATTCAAGAATTTAAGCAAACACGTGCTATATGTGCATTATCGGCATAAGAAAAAAGATTGCATGACATTACAACTGTTTGAGGACTGGTTTTTGAACTATTTCATTCCAGCTATTAAAGAATATTACAGAAAGATAAATACATCATTAAAAATCCTTTTTGTATTACGTAATACTCCAGGAAATTCACAACATTTTGGCGAGATATATCCAGATAATAAAGTGGTTTCTTGCCACCCAATACATCTGCACTGATACAGCCAATGGATGAAGGCTCTATAGCTACGTTCAAAGCGTATTATTTATGGCGTACGTCCGCCCAAGCAAATTGAGGCAACTGAATCCGACATAATGTTACGAGAGTTTGGAAAGGTTACACTATCCTAGATTTTATCAAGAATACTGTTACAGGTTGCGAAGTTGTAGCTGAGCGATGCATGAACGGTGTTTGGTAAAAATTTTGAAAACTTATGTTAATAATTTCAAAGAATATTAAGAAGATTTTGCAATTGATGAAATGGGCATCAAGATTCTACTTCTGAGCGAGCAACTGAACCTCGATGTCAGCACACGGCATTCAGTAGATAGTAAGTGGACCGAAGCAGATGAGCTTTCTAATGAGGACCTCATCGAGCTGGAAGAAGAGAACAAGAAAGCAACTGTACAACAGCAAGAAGAACCCATGCAAAAACCTAAAAAGTTCAGAGAAAAAACTGTTTGAGCCATCCTCGTCTATCAAAAGTGGAATATACTAGAAGAGATCTATTTCAATTATGAATGATTTGTTAAAGTCGGGTGGCAAGGTCAAGTCCTTCAACAGTGATTAGATTGACGAGGAAGATATTGGTGACTCTGTCACCGTAGCATCTCCTTCATTTAGCAGCTAGTCTACTAATTCTAGAATCTACAGTTTTTAAGGCTTAGAATTAATGGTGAGTTACTTAATTTTTTTCTAACGTTGATGAGTCGGGCCTTTTTCGTAACAACAAACCTAGCAAGATTTTTCTACCAAGGGTAGTAAACAGTTCATATGAAGTCGTATCACGCCAAATGTGTTGGTGCAGAAAATTGTGTTATTTGAACAATAAGTGGGAAAATACACAGCATATTGTAATTTGTAATATTAGCAAACGAATTACTTTTAATTCTCACTTTTCACTTTAGTGACCTTATTTATCCGATGCTATCCTAATTATTGTTAGGGCTTTCACAGAAAATTTGTCTGAGGACTTTCACCAGCCCAAAACTGTTTCCTTATTAGCCGGGCGGTATAGGAGTAGCGTTGGTAGATAGGTTGTTTGATTATCCTGTTTACTTACAAATCTTACAAAATCGTGCTACTTTAATAAATTTTGTTTAATATTTTTTTATTTATCAACTAGCAGTTTTTCTAAGGATGTTTTTACGTTTTGGTTACGAACTTTTGTTATAATCACTTTGATGAAATGAAATCAAAATTATTGTGTGTGTGTTCAATTATATTCTGAAGTTCTCAAATCCTGCTTTTAGTAACGAGACATAAGTCTTACTCCATAAAATTTATTAACTGTATTTTTCCATCACTTGATGTCATTCTCCGTAACTCGCAACCGTAGGTTATATTTTATTTTGTTTTCATTTTTCACTACTACATTTAGGTAACAGGAAACAAACTAAAATTAATCTGTAAACAGTAAATTGAAAAAAAGTTTCTGTCACTTCGTTTAAAATCATTAAGATTGTTTAAAATCAACTCTTTAAAGCACCTGTGTACATAAAAAGTATAAAATACTTTTCAGCTTGGAATTCCAATAATAAATTGTTGAGTAACCATTAATGTCATTATATTATTATTACTATTATTAGAATATAAAATGAAATAATAGTAATAATAATTATTATTACCTATTGAAAACGAAATAATCGCAAAATGATAAATAACACATTATGATGTAATGTTTTCTATAGACAAACAGGGAAAAGTATTTAAAACTGCATTCCTCAGTTGCAGTGAGTCTCGAGTTTCTCCCCCATCACAGCTAAATGTGAAATGTTGCCAAGGTTAAGGGCACTTTCGTGTGGCTAGCTTTAAGTATTATGTCTCAAAGTGGAAACACTTAGGCCTATTCAAAAATTGTGTATGCATTGTAAAGCTTCCTAACTCCATCCCGTGTAGACAACATAGTACGGGCAATTTAAGATTACTCATTTTGTAGGCTATTATTTAAATGAGTATAATTACTTGATTTGCCCTATGCATTAATATTGCATTATATTTGTTATAATACAGAGGAAGAAATATATAGATAGATAGGTAGACAGACAGACAGACAGACAGACAAATAGATAGATAGATAGATAGATAGATAGAGAGAGAGAGATAGAGAGAGATAGAGAGAGAGAGAGAGAGAGAGAGAGAGAGAGAGAGAGAGAGAGAGAGAGAGAGAGAGAGAGTCGACGTATCGTATCGGAAGGTGGTCATTGTACATCCCTCTTTCGTGGCTCACCCCACGTTCTTTTCCAAGGAAGTATAAAGAATAAAGTAACTACGACTAGTGTGTTGTAACTATAGCCCCCCCCCCCCCCCCGCCACACCGTATACGTTTCCTCAACTGGCGACCACGGGAGCAGATTCCGTTTGCATTACGTTCACAATTTTCTGGTATTACTTTTTGGCTATTGTTCACCAAGACGGTATTCATCTCAGAGTCAACTATGATTGCTGGCTCGACTTGAGGAGGATAAAGATGCAACCATCCTTGACCCCTCCAGAAATTTTCGTCTGATACACCAGAACTTTTGACCAACAGAGGTATGAGATTTATCTTCTTTCTACGTACGCGGATGCACGTCAATCTCCCACTCTATCGACAGCAGTTTCCACATGGCACGATGTCAACATCTATGAACCAGTGAGGGAATTCACCTGTCCAGCGTCACAAATCTGACGAGTAGCACCTACACAGCTACACACCTAGGCATCGGGTCTTTGAGTGACCAGAAACAATAAAGTTGTACTTTGCACTCATGGGTACTCTGTTTAGACATGACGTATTTAGGAATTTAATAAAGTTCACGTACTGCAACTGTTTAGTTATAATCAACGATCATATTGATTCATTCTCTGATAACCAATACATCCCTTGTGCATGCAGAGAAAGCTATACAGTATTCAATTTGCTGAGACACTCAGCAAAACGAGTATGTAGGCCTAAACGCACTGTTCGTACGATAATTAACGGGTGTTAATTTTGTTACCTTGATTATGTGTGATACATAAGCACTGTGACTTGATTCACGTCTTAGAATTGCACCTAGTTCACAATGAAAGCAAAGCTAACATACAAATTTGCTGTATTGCGTTAGGTTTTGTCAATTTGGTTTCAGTGTTAGCCAGTATTGTCGACCATACTGTGAAGACCGTGAAAATATGGTAATTGTACCTTCCCACACGGTATTAGGTTTATCCGTCATGTTACAAAGGCTGTTACAAGGTTGACGCTGAAAAAAATAGAGAGATGAAATGAAGACAGTATGGGGAAGAGAAGTTGGGTTTTAGAAAAGGTAAAGTCACAAAAGATATAATTGAATGCCTAAGGATTTTGGAAGAAAGAATATTAGAAATGACCAGTGGTGTCTGTTTTATCGACTGGGAGGAAATTTGCATTAGAGCTGGCTGGAATATTCTACTGAAGTTTTGAAAGATATTGGTATACGATTTAAGATACGAGACTAATAAAAGAGCTGTACACAAAACAGAAAGTAATAGTAAAAATAGATGAGGATGAAACGGAAGAAGTGGACATTGCAAGAGGCCCACTTCTGATGCGCGTATGTTTGTTGTGTCCTGTTGATCTGACTGGAACAGATTTAGCACCTTCTTCATTAATATTCATGGCCACTAGCATCTAGCAAAAGACAAAACACTGGTCTGCGTTCCCAATTTGAGACGAATCGAAATTGTTCGTATGCGTCGTTTGTACAATAAATCGATGAAACTTGATAATTTGATTTTCGTACTCTCGAGTTAAACGTTCTTCGAATCCAAACACCGTGTCTACACACCAACCAACGCTGGCACGAAATTGAGTATTGACTATTTCAAGACGCTGAGAAATTTGTTAGCTTCAATCTGTACCTTTCAATAGCAACAGCGAAAGCCCCAGTTATATAAACTCGACAAGATGCTTTTCTACTTCTGGAAACTTTACCACAGATAGAACGCCGATCACGAGAAGTAACACGTAATTTTTCTTTTTGTTTTTCCATTCCCGAACATTACATTCAGCTATATCAAATTTACGCGATGCGGCGCGATTACAACTTTTTTGTGAATATTATTACGGATAATTTAAACTGAGCCGCAAAGAACGGGATAGAGATGTTATTGCACTAATTATCAATAAACAATCTGTTTCTTTACAACACACGCAATACCGGTAATGAACAGACTAACGACAACAAATACGTACAGTAACAGGATGATACAACAGAGCACCGTTATAAGACTACGTCGTGAACAAATTACTCATGGAGGAGTGAAATGGCGAACCAAATTGCAGGTAAATGTCATTTTATTATTTCTAGACTCGAGCTTCCCAATTTTAAGCAACGGTGTCAACTGTGCACAATCTGACCATACATGTACAGATCTACAATTTAGGAAGAAAACTATATTATCGTGTATAATGCGCATCCACATTTTATGAAATAATGTCCAGAGAAAACTTCCGCATTATACACAAGAAAATACGGTAGCTACATTTTATTATGGAAAGCATTGTAAAGGTGGGAAAAATTTCGTAATGAAGATAAATAGTGGAAAAATATATCCTAGGAATATTATCCTTATTCGTTACATATCCTTGGCAGGAATAACTGTAGAGCAAGTGAACTCACTTGGGGAGTACGGTGAAATGGAATGGAAGCTGTGCGAAGGAAATCACAAAAAAGGATATCTATGGCTGCAGAGGTTTTGTAGAAGTAAAAGGATTGTTGACAACAAGAAGAATTCCGATTGGGATGTGAAAGAGATTTGATAAATATTTTTTTTAAGTATAGTTTTGTATGGCAGTGAAAAATGGACCATCAGAAAAAACGAAAAGGTACCTAAAGGGCTTAGAAATGTGGTTGTGGCGAAGTATAATTAAGGAGATAAGAACTAATAGTATGAGAAACGATGATGTATTGACGAGAATAAGAGAAGAAAGAAAGCTGCTGAAAGTAATAAGATAGGTAAAAACATCTTGGTTGGGGTATGTAATGCGTAGAAAGAGTTTACAACTAAAGATAGTAGAGGGAAAGGTGGAAAGGAGGAAAGGGCGATGAAGAAGATAGTTTGAAATGTTTAATAATATTAGGCACGAAACGAGCCATAGAGATATGAAGATAAATGCACAGGATCGAGAAACATTGAGAGCATACAGTCATACGACAGTTTTACTAAAAAGAGAGAGAGAGTACGATGTGCAGTCGAAGTATATCAGACACTTTGGAGTCAGCCAGTTTCAAAAAATATTGTGTACGATCTTATTGAAATTTTGTAGCAACATTCGTTTTTTTAGAAGAAAATTCATTCAGGGAAACATAATAAGTAGTGATGAATAACAGTGTTGTCTGTCTCCACGTTTTCTCCCTTCATGACTAATTTCAGTATCCTCGAATTGCTTCCTCTCATCCTGCTAAACAAGAGAATGCATGTTTTAGTCAGTCAGTGTGTACATAATTGCGAATCCACATGCGAGAGTTTGACACCAGATAAAAAAATAAAAATGCAAAATTGAAGAACAAAAAGTTGTCTCTTCAGTTCGAACCCACAGTCATATTCAGCGTAAAGTGACAACGTTCTGCCTGAAGATGAAAACTGCTTCTCTTTGATAGTTAACAAATTTATGAGTGTTATTTTTTATGTTTTCCATCCTGAAAACTAATATTAATATAGCACTGTTAGAACCAGTATGCTCCCTAAGCTGCAGAACTCGGTCACTATCTTGAACAAGTACATTTATTGTTACACAAATTTCGATATTAGATCATTTTTCCATTACGGGAACAATTACAAAAATCCCGATTACTCTACAATTTATTTAGGAATATAACAATAATTGTAGCCAACAATGATAAAATAAACACTAAAATTTCAAAACATTCTGATTTGGGATAGAATTCCTTTTAGTCTGATATCCAGATGGATCTTCGCAATTTTTTAAAGTTATTAATCGTTTTTTTTTCGGCCCTGGGGCCCCAACATTTTGAAATTTCCAATACATAACTACATTCAGGCGTTAGTTAAAATTTTCTTTAATTTGATACCCTACATGAATTTCTGTAATTTTATCAAAATTTTGATTTTATAAAATGAATACTATTATTCAGATTGTGGTTAAAATTTCATTTAATTTGATACCCCACATGGGGTTTTGCGATTTTTTTACAATTTTGACCCCTCAGATTTTCCCTCTCACCACCGTATTTTTGGAAGGATCATAGACGATAGGGTTCTGTAGGGTAAAATTATGGATACACGTGCAACATTTTACGGACACGTTCAAACGTTATCGTGAGACATACCCCGAACAGTTAGTCAGAGAGAGAGTAGAATACAGTCGAGTGTGATTACATTCAGCAGAGTTAGAAATGTACTGAATAAAAATTTCAGATCCGCCCTTACATTACACCGCTTTCTAAAAAGTCAAATTACGCAGTAATCATCATCATAATCAAAAACATTTGTCGGCCATCTCCAATCATTTTCTGGTGAATTATCTCCTGAGAAATTCTTGTTCACTGGCTCCGAGATCATCTCTTTGTTTTTCAAAGGTCTGTCGTCATGTCATATTTATATTCTCTTCCTTTGTAGTCTCTTCACTTCATATCCAATCTATCAACTTTCCTGCCATCGTTTGTCTTCGCGAACTGCCCTGTCCGTCTCCAATTTATTTGGTTAGATCTGCAAACGTGATCGCCTAATCTAGTCTGACTGCACGTCCATTAAATCGTTTTCTGTCCGCTGTTGTTTCTGGCGGAGTCTTTTCTACGCTTCTCTCTCCTTTCAGTTTCTACATCATTCTTACATTCGTTGGATACCATTCTGTCCCGCAAATCATTTCCGAGAAAACGCACTAATTACAAAACTTTTTAACTCAATGGCTGTTGTAATTCATTATAATACTGATAGCATTTTCCATGTATAGAGCCTGTTGTATGTGACAACTAAGGAAGGTAGGAATTTTAATTTCAAAATTTGGCTAATATATATATTACAACATCACAAAGATTTTAATGTGTTTATTTATTGATGTGTGTTAAATCTTTATGTACATTAAATCACATTAAATTCATGTGTGCAAGAATGAAGGTTGTAATCATAATAATAATAATTCTTATTTGTTTGGTTTATAAATCATTTCAAGTTTTATTAATTTTTTTTTAATTTGTTTTGCGGTTTATAAACTCATTATTATTTTGACATATTTATTACGGGTAATTTGCAATCTCAGATTACACGTTAATTTCCTATTTATTTTACGATTCCAAACGATTCATATTTTTACGTACCTACTACGTATAATTCGTAGTCTTATTTGACACAAAAACATATTATAAAATCTTATTGCTAATACATTGATATAAACTTTCTATACTGCTCTCAGCTAGCTCAATTCTCTTACTGATTATCTACTCTTTTAATTATCTAACTCTTTTTTTATATTAATTATTTCTCTTTATTACTGCATATGCACTGCTTTCTATTAAGTTCTCTGACAAAGTCGTCATTTACTACTTACAATTATCTTTTTTTTAAATTACAGTTACTGCTAACTCTTATCGTTACACAGTCTTTCATATTACTGTACTTAACGTACAAACACAAACATGTCTACAATTATACAGTTACTTGACTCATCTTAGAATCGAATTGTTTATTCTTTTTCTCTTTAATATTTAAAGTCTTTTGATTCGGTCTCGGTTTCTTATAAATGCATGGTTATTTGTCACCTTGTTATTTGTGTGGTACATCTGAAACGTGTCCTCTTCGGTCCTTGAAGTCCTGGAGTCGGGTACTCTAGGGGTCTTGTAGTCTCTCGTCCTCTGGTTCACTGGATTCTCTCGTTCCTGGTCATGGCATCTGATTCCGGCTGCTCACTCGAATGGATGTGCAGTCTTGAAGACTCTGGTTTCTGCTTGTGGTTGATCTACAGTAGTTGTTGTTTCTACGTAGATACTTTGGCTGCCATGGTTGTCAATCAATTCTAGAAGTTCTAGTTGTTGGACATAGCCTCCAGGTGTTCTGGTGATTGAACGAGAATCGAGTTGTAGTTCTTGGACATAGCCTCCGGCCGCTATGATGGTCTGACGAGAAAGAGAAAGATGATTGCGCGTTCCCGTATTTATACCCAATGTCTCGACAATATTCTGCATGTTTGAAAGCGTCGAGAGCGTCACTATTAACCCACGCTTTATTATTACACTTAATTTGCTCGTCTTCGCGAATTGCGAAGTCTTTGGCACATTATCCGATAGTCATTCGATCGGTAATTTATAGGTGTTCATCATGCACGAACCGTTTTTCCTTATCTTACTTACTCTAATTACTGTTGATTTTTAACTTCCTATCATTACACGTTTCATTCGTTTTTCACAATTTTTTATACGTTCGTTATTTTTAACCACACATTTAGGTGTCTTTAGTTTTTCGCTACCATGCACACAAGCATTATAAATTAATTTAAATACAATAATTTATATCGTTACTGAAAAAGGTGGCACTTTTCAGGAATGAACAAGTCGCACACACACAAACCCTTCACGTGTGTACACACATACAAAGGGCAGTTGGCGTCAATCACCTGTCCCAACCTGCAAGTCAGGCGTCTCTTTTACAATTTCTATTGCAGGCTGAATTCTTATTATCATCAAAATGCATTATTTATTTCTTCTAATCACTTATTTAAATTACTTGGTGCAATGCACAGTACTCAACCTATTTGTACTGTTGCAATATATTACATGCAATAGGTTTGAATTTGTCTGCACTTGCAGAAATAAATTTTGATTAGGTGTAGGAATACGTTTATTGGTTATTACTTTTTTATATAAAACATATACAGTTTATATCTGAAAATTATTAGTTTAAAAAATATAAATTTTGATATATTTGGCAATTATCAATTAAAAAGAGAGTCTTTACTTGTTTTATACTTTATAAATAGTTTTATAATTTCTCTTTCCTGGATTTGCTGTGTTAAGTTGCATCAGTCCGGACGATCTCGCGGGTCTGCTCCTACGCTTTCACATCAGCCGTTGTCCCCCTAAGGTGGGATGTCGATCTCAGGGTTTCCTCGTGGGCGTTGTATCCGGCCAAGTTGCTCCTGATTTAGTCCTCGTTGACAACCATCGGTCGCTGAAGATCTCGAACGACGTGCCTGAATTCGTAGTACTAATTCAGCCGCTCCCTTGACGATACACTCTGGTTTCCCAAGGACTATAACTTGCCACCGCAGACTTCCGAGTGAATATGAGAGACTATGAGAGGCTGCCAGAAACTGCATAAACTCCTGACTCACCAGTGCTTTTATAGATCTACGCATATGACGTCATTTTTACAATTTAGTATATTCTAGATTGTTCGAGAAAATCGACCACGTACTGCTGGACATGAACTTCCGGTTTCTAGACCTACCCAAACCACGTGTTTTCAACTGCACGTAACTGCATAACAAATTACTTTGTCAGTTGAAAAACTGTTATTAAAATTTATTCAATACTAAAATAATTAGTTATTAATAGTTATTCCAATTTTCACACTAACATAAATGACGTAAGTGTATCTGTTAATTGGCTTACTGTTAATTATCTTCACACAATTCGTTACGCGCACACTTATTCACTTTCACACTACACTGCACTGCTGTTTCTTTGTTTTATTGTTTAGAATCATCTTAAACTATGTTAACATGCAGTTCTTATTCTAGTACAACAGTGTCCTATCACATTCACACCCCTTTTGCACAGGACACTAACTAATGCTTATTGTGTCACACATAGATTGAATGTTTGTCACATCAATATATTACAGAAAATTATCTCTTTCACGCTATTTTCAGATTTTTAACGGATATTAAAGTGCAACTTATGTATACAATAATGTATAAAGTATATACCAGTAGGCGTTATAGGTCTTTAGTGTTTATCATACTGGAAGAGACGATTTAATAATAAATTAGACAAATAAATACCACCTGGCCAGTGGTTCCCAAACTTTTTTCAGTCCGCGGACCCCCCAAAATATTTTAAAAATTCGCGGGCCCCGTGTATCTTTAGAAATAAAACAAACAGTAAATATGATATAAACTCATATTTTATTTAAAATGTATTAAAATCAAAATTCTCTTAACATGTAAAATTATAATATTAATGATATCAGACAAAGTTTAATGCGAACAATGAAGCTGCTTTTGAACAATTAGCTCTGCAGTATTGGGTTTAGTGTCTCATAATTTTAATATTAAGTCACTCTCGACATTAAGTTTATTTCTTAACTTAGATTTCAAGTACGTGAGCAGGGAGAATGCGGTTTCACACAAATGGGTGGAACACAGTAGAACACAAGTGAGGGGAACAGAGTTAAACGCTTCTAAGCTTTTTTTTCAAGTTCAGGATAGCCAGTCATTACATATAACCAGAAGTCAGATAGCTGTAATTTCAAAAACTTTAATTTTAATGAACTGTGAGTTGAAAGTTCTACCAATGAATCTTCTTTTTGTACTGTAAGAGAGTGGTCTAGTCAGTTCGGTTGACAAACAGATCTGCTACACGACATTATTTAAAGACATTATAAAAACCATTAGTTTGAAATTACTTTACAATTACAATTTAGTTTGAACCCCACTTTAAGATTCTAAAATTTAGATTTTAGAGCATAAAAATTGGAGAAAATTACGGTATATTCTAATTTTTCTTAAAAGGACCCACAGGGGTGTGGACCCCACTTTGGTAACCACAGACCTGGACGATGTGAAAACATTTGCCACACAGTACAGTCGAAAAAGTAAGAATAAAAAGCTTGTGTGAAAATGAAAGCGAAAAAGTAATTACTAATATCTTTTCTCCATATGGGAGGCTTAGATTAATTAATCAAATGAATAATAAACCATAGACGGTTGTGTACACACATGGATTGTTGATATATCGTATTCAACTTCCCTATTTATCCTTGCGATAAGACTTTCGCTGTAAGTATAAGTTTCGTGAGTAATAAGAATTATTCTACTCTTATAAATGTAACACAATTTTCACTGAAGACTTTTATCAAAGTTGCCGATTTCACAGCAAAGTTGGCGTTATATTACAAAGTTCTGCATATTCGCTCTCTTCTCTACTTTTTCTTTGCACGAAACATGACGGACGTTTTATTTCAAGTGTCCCTCTCTGTAATTAACAAAAACGTTTACAAACTTTTAATTCTTTCAAGATATAATTACGTCACCTAATTACGTATTAGCAACTTCACAAAATGACGACATTATAAGCGTCTCACGTTTCAACCGGATATCGTTCGTTACTTAATAAAATAATAACGCTAACAAGTCTAGTCAAGTCGTAACGTGAACAGAACTTTTTGTATTACACAGAGGGAAGTTTCTTCGAGTACATGTAAACACGTCGGGGTTTAACGAAGCGACTCACTTTCGTTTCCCCTCTTCGCTTCTTTTATTTAGAATAACTTTCTCTTTTTTAATTTATATTTTATTAGCGAGAGATGACGTCAAAGTTTTGCTGCGGTAGTACAGTCAGGATGTTTGTTCGCTGTAGCGTGAAACTCTAATGATAATAATCTTGAAATTGTTATTTATACAAGAAATGGAAAAAACAGCGAATCTTTTCATTCAATCATCAAGATAAGGGACCTTGAACAAAAGTTTCTTGTCAAAAGTTTTCCTACACAAAGTAACTCCTAATTATAATATTCTACAACAAGCAAAACCACATGATGTAAAAAGATCTGCGTGTGTACATGTACACTAGTATTTAGAAGCACGGAATTAATGTTCTTATTTGACAATGGAAAAAATTATTGACGCTTATAATATCCTAATTGTAAAAGATTCACTAGCTAAATCCTGCAAAATAATTCATGCCTTCCTATTCACATAATGCATTAATAAGCGACATTAAGAGGTGTTAAAGTACATCGATTTTTATTAGAGTATTAATTTTTTTGTTAAACGTACTGTCATGTACTAGGTAAATTTTTAATTCTGGAAAAATAATATTGCCACTATGGGATGATCAAAACAAGATAAAACAATTGTGTGTCGTTGTCTAGAATACAGAGATTATTTACAAAGGTTTTCAGGTTTCAACGACATTGAACCGTTCATTAATAGGGCTGAAATTTTTCTGGTAACTTTCATGAGGCATGTTTATTTATATAACAACGATTATAGAGCTTATAAAATGATTGTTATTTTGTTGTTATTATTATGGAATGGTTCATTAATAAAGAAATATTACCGTACGAATATAAATGAAATCTTTCTTAAAAGTATGAAAAAAATAAGTTTGAAGTATGAATTCATATCATGATCCACCCATATCTTCATGTTCAACATTAAAAATGAATTTTAATAAACACTCAATTTAGAGAATATAAATTGGTTCTAAACAAACATTATAAAAACATCAGTTGGGTATTTATATTTCAATGACTTGTTTAGATTCAAATAAATGTACGGATGCAAAAAGCTAAGTATAGGTCTTACAGTGAACCACGTGATTCACTGGACTTCTTTCGGCAGTCTGATTCAAAATAACCAAGCCAGTGTTATTTAACACTGATCCTGTGAATCTTCACTAAAAAAGGCAAATAATTCAAGTAATAATTCAAATAATAAGAATACGAAATTCGTTGATTACAAAAATTGTTTCGTATTGTAATTCTATTTATTTCTACAGTTATTTATAAGACATGTTAACAGACACAACTGGCTTAGAAATAAGTACGTTAAGTGATTATGGAATTTCGCTGAATTTTTTAATAGCTCTTGGGGGGATTGATCCCCCGTATATAACGGTACTGCTACAATGCATTATATACTTATTCCGTCGTTATATTCTTGTCTGTCGTTGTGATCAACGAAGTCCTATTTAGCCTAGCAACTCGTTCTCTAATGACGTTACCCTTGAAGCGTTCCTAACCCATTCATATTATTACTTTTTCGTCAGTCATGTATAGATTGTTTGTTCTGTCGCTCTTTATTCGTTTGTGATTTTGTCCATTTCAACTTTTGTGAACATTAAAATCTGTTAGCCGTAGGTAAAGACCAGAAGTAAGCACTGACTAAAACTCTTGGGAGGAGAATGTTCAGAGGGAAGTTTTTATCGGTCTTCAAAAAACACTGATTTAAAGAAACGTGTTAGCTATTTTAATGTGAAGAATGTAAGTTAGGCAGAAGTTACAACCGTAGTCAGTCAGTCAACTTACAGTAAGTTTTTCATGTTTATAAGTTGTGATTTTTGTATTCAAACTAACGTCAGTTTCTGAAACTTGTAGTTAGCTCCACTCAAGGTGTTTGGAATATTTGAGCGATTATTTGTATGCGATATAAATTGTTCGGAAGTTGAAAAGAGCCTGGATTATATTAGTAAAAAAAGTAATAGCTATCAGTTGTACTCATGTAATCAGTTATTCAATTACAAATAAATCCCTGTGTAACATACAAACCCTGGAAAACAACAGTTTGTAACACTACTGTAACGAGCAGAAAATTTAAAAAATTTTAAATTTTCACCTCGGCAGAGTACGTTCACACGAGGCAGTGTCAACGACTTATGGTGGAGCAATAAATAAGGAGTAATGAGAAGGTGTCAGTGAAGCGTTGCTGACTTGACAATAGAAACACATTAAGTTCAATCCAACTATAGAATTTGGTGGCGTAAGATGACAGGGAAAGTTTCGTCCAGAATTATTGCTCTCCGCAGCTGTAACAAAGTAAGTAAGGACATTCACACCCGTACCGAGAATTGTAGCAAATGTTGACCATGTTACGTCAGTAGACGATAAACGACAAAAACGAGTGAGACTCCATACTACAATGAAACGGATGCGCTGCACCTTAAGAAACAATACTGGAAGATAGGCTGACAAAGACTACAGTCATGTTACGCAGCTGGAGGTATCGTCTAATTGACAGACAAGAATTTACGAAGGGAAAGTTGGGGTGACTTCAACGACCAGCAGATGTTCGAAATTAGTAATAGCCAGAAAAAAGGGTTTAGAGCATAGAACAATACGCCAGGGAGACTGTAAGTACAGATAATGGGAATCTATAGAAACGCAGAGTTTACTCAGACAATAGGCTGATAGACAAGTGTTTAATAGCCGTAGTTTCTTCGAAGCGGGTCAACGATCGTCAGGGCAGAAATCGGGGAGACCTAAGGACCTATCAGAAGCCCTCAGCCAGCGAGAAACTTGTGGTAAGGGGTGTTTCCATAGCAACTGAAACGAGGAACCTATCAGGAGAACTATGACGTAGAATTTTGACATAGTGGGACAGCATTTTCCAAGAAAATCAAAAACTGACCAATCTCGAAATGAAGTAGGCGTGAAGCGCGCCAGAGACAAAATTTTGAGTAGGGACGAATTAATAAAACTATCAGTCCAGGAAGACGGAGAGACAGTCTACACTCAATTTTTTGAAACAGTTATACTAAAGTTTTACAGTCAGAATTTTCAGACAGTTTACATTCAAAATATCAAGTAGTTTAACTTCAAGTGCGAGAGACGGTATATCATAAACTTTCAATTGTTTACTCAAATCATTCGGAGTTAGTAATTATTCAAAGTTCAGAAGAGTACATTAAACGGCGGAATGCTAACTCGAGTTCGGAAGTTAGATCGGTAACAAGTAACTTAAAAGACTTAATAATACATTCATATCGCGGTAGTGATACTTTACCGGTGTGCGAAGTAACGGACTTAGTAAAAATTACACCACGTGAACAATCAGACCGTTACACCAACAGACAGCATCACTTAACGATATACAAATTATTTTAACTTAATATTGTGTACGACACATTATCAACAACATAATGAACACGAAACATTAAACAAACTAATAAATTATATGAACGTTTAATGAAGCAGCGATAAATGGGACTAGACTTGCATATTAACATTAAAACGTACTCACAGCATACACAGTAGGATGAAACATTTGAATGAACACTGAACTTCAATTATTCACATATGCAAACGCCCAAACGAGTGATCGGAAGAATAAAGTGTTAAGTGATAGTGATAAAACAGCTTACGACGGAATGTGTCTACGAGCCATTTTCATCACCAGAACGAGACTTCGTCAACAACTAATGGATATTCAATAACCAAGTAACCATTATTATAATTATTTCTAATTAGTAACTTCTACTGGCCTGGTTTCTTTCAAAGAATTCACACCTGAGAAAATTATTAAGAAAAGTAATGAATAAATCTGAATAAAGTAGTTAATGAACGTATAAACAAAAGCTTATTTGGGATTTAATGAACGCATTAAATAAGTAGAATATTGAATTGTAATATTATTTGATTTATATATGTATGTATGTTTTCTTTGTTTTTCAGCATATATTAAGACATGTATTTGTTTATTATAAAATATGTATGTATTTCAGGTACAGCGACGTAACCTATGTACTATTATAATATGTTATGAATGATAATTAAACTAGTATTTTAGTTGATCATAAATATGCGTTCATTATTACCAATGCAACCCAAATATTAACCTAAAGTTTGAAGGCATACAAATAGATTTTAAGAGTTTCATGTGTTCAAGTAAATTAAATGAAGTGATAACGGTAATCTATTAAATGATATCACGTATGTGTTGATGAGAATCAGAATAGTTAGACATAATGTCAAATCGTTACCTCACACACAGCATGAAAAGAATCAATTAAAACAAGTAAATACACATTATTTATTGCACATGAATTTATAGAAAATTTCAGTATATAAACTGTGTTCCAACACGTGAGCATAGATAGTCAGAGTCATAAATAAGATTCAATTATACACATACATGTAAGAGATCGATAAATTTTGTATTTAAGAGCAAACACAATAACAATATTAATTACCACAAGTGTGATTTTACATTTACTACACATTTGCATAAATTGACATTTATAATTTACCACTAATCAAAACATGCAATTAAAAGTTATAAATTAACATTTATAAATGGCGTCCCACTTAAGGGCTAGATACATTTGAGAAATTATTAAATTTACATATTTAATAATTAACCCATTTATGCATATTAACCCATTTATTTAATTTATAAATGGCTGCCCAACGCGTGACATTAGGTAATTTACAAATGGCGCCCATCCGCACGGCATGATACGTATTAACAAAGATTGTTAACACGTACAGCTTAGGTAAAGAACAGGCAGTAGAAGTAGTAGAGAAAGTAGTGTCATAGAAGTAGAAGTAAGATAAGTGTTATTAGTGTAAGTCAGTTTGAATGATTACGCGTAGTAGGGCAAAAATGGCGAGCAATTCAGACAGTGTAGAATTTGACATTAATAACCAATTAGGTGCAGTAAATACAGAGGACAATACTACACCTAGCGAACCAAGTAGCGTGATAGAGAGTCCAGAAGATAGGGCGCGAGGACAAACATCAAAACCAGAAGATGTAAGTCTACAAACATTGATGGATCTTATCCGACAAAGTAATCAATTGATCAATGAGAAATTAGATAAGCAGAAAGAAGAACACAGTAAATTACTTAGTGAAAGACTAGAAAAACAAGACGAGAAACAAGAAGAACGATACAAAAAACAAGAAGAAAATATTAACAAATTAATTAGTGAGAAACAAGAAGAAAATAACAGAAAACTAGAAGAGAATATTAATAAATTAATTAGTGAGAAATTAGAAAAACAAAATGAAAAACTCGACCAGCATAAGGAAGAGATTACACAAATAAGGTCCGAGATACGTGAGTGCCAGCAGACCTGGGAAGGTAAGGTTAACGAACTACAGAAGAAGCAAGATGATATCGTGAGAGACTTGAGAGAAGAAGCCAACAAGAAGTATGTAGAAATACAAGAAAAACAAGAAAACGATCGACAAGAATGGATGGCAGTGGTACACACTACCCAGACGACCGTTAAAAAGATTAATCACAAGTTCGATGTTCACGTTAAGGATTACAATAAGAAGCACGAAGAACTCAAGGCCGAGATACACGATACCATACTGCAGAAACAACAGGAGCAAGAAGGAACAAATAATAATATTATACAGAAGTTAGAAGAAGTTGACGGTAGACAGCGTTCAACAGAACAGAAGTTGGACGAGACTACGAAAGAAAAGACAACGAGGATCGAAGAATTAAAAGGACATTTAACTAAGGTAAGAGAAAACCAAGAAAGGTTGCAGCGACAGCTGATGGAAGGCGAGTGTGGAATATTAAATCGAATTAACGGACCTAACCACAATGATCTCAAATATAATGGCACGGACAGATTCCCTATGGAATTCCTCAAAGAATTGTCCGAAATTCAAGAGTTATACTATCCCGCTGACAATATCAAGTGGATTGGCAGACATCTGGAGTTGGGCGCAGGAATTTGGTGGCGAGTGATACGTGACCAAATATCAAACTTCGAAGAATTCAAGGAAGCGTTCTCTCTGAAATATTGGGGCCAGGAACGACAGGACAGTATCCGGGACCATTTGGAGTATGGCAGGTTTGATTGGCGCGGACCAGTTACTGCTATTCAATATATTGAACGCATTTTGTTGGAAAGTAGGCAGTTAACACCTACTCTGTCTGACTATCAGTTAATACGTAAGATATCTCGTCACTTTGGGCGTGAGATCCAGCTCGCGGTGGTCACAAGAGGGATTGTGACGATACCAAACTTCGAATCTCTGATCATCGAGTATACACAGATTCAACCAAGAATTAATAGAGAGTCGAACTATGCGGCGGCAAACGAGGGAAGAAATGCGTATAAGGAAAGTGAAAGCGGCCCGAACAAAGGAAGCGGTATACAGAAGAAAACGTGGGGTGACAGACCCGCCATAAATAACCAGCACCGTAACGCGGACCGGCGCGTTGTCAACACAATAGAGTTTACCAACGCGGCTGCCGGCACCTCGGGCATTCAACCCAAAAGGAATCGTCAACAACAAGAAGAGGAAAAAAAAATCCCTCCACCCATTAACGGAGATAGCCGTCAAAACAAATGACTACCAGACGAACATAATCCTACCGGACTTACGAAGCGATTTATTATGTAATGATGATGAAGAAATTTCTCAACGAATAATCAGGTGTCCAGAGATAAATATCAAGTTCAACAATAATGTTAGTGTACAAGCGTTGCTCGATACTGGATCCGTTATAGCCGGATTATCTGAGTCGTGGTTTCACCAAAACAAACATAACATTACACCTTATGAAATATTACCGATGTCTAACACATTAATAGTTAGCGCAGTTGGTAATAAATCAAAGCTAATCAGAAAACAAATATTATGTGATATCTATATTGAAGAAATTAAATATGAATGTGTTTTTCTCATAATACCAGATTTGATAAAACCTTGCATATTAGGAACCAATTTTCTTCAAGAAACAGGATGCCTCATTGACATGGGAAGAAGAATCGTCGAGTTAAGAAGAGAGGATAACGAAGCGACGTACACGGTGCCTATGATGCATATAGAAGTGGTGGACGTAGAAGAAGAAGAAGAGATCATCAGAAACATTAACAAGAAGATAGAAAATATAGAATGCGGAGATAAAGGAACGTTGGAAAGATTAAGGGAGATTCTAGTAAGGAATTGTAGTTTATTCAGAGAATGCCCCGGAAGAATCGAAGGGTATGTTCACGAGTTCCGAGTCACCGACCAGACACCGTACTTCCAGAGAGGATGGCCTGTCCCATTAGCATATAAAGGGAAGGTAGATGATGAGATTCGGAAAATGTTGCGGTATGGGGTCATTGAGAGATGCAACAGCGCATATATCAACCCACTGGTTACGGTAATTAAGAAGGACGGTAGCGTACGATTGTGTTTGGATGCGAGGAAGGTGAACAGTGTGACTATCCCAGACTACGAGGGTGCCCCTCCAATAAACGACATTTTGGCGAGATGTGGCGAGATGAAATACTTATCTACCGTAGACCTAACTAGCAGTTTCTGGCAAGTACCACTGAAGCCGGAGTGCCGGAACTTCACCGCTTTTATGTACGACGGCAAGTGTTATCGTTTTACAGTTACACCATTCGGCCTGAGTACCAGTTCTGCTGCACTGACCAGGGGATTGGACACAGTACTGGACGATGAAGTAAAAGAAAATACCATTATTTATGTCGACGATTGCCTGTGTTATTCAGAAGATTTAGAAACGCATTTGTTACATTTAGACTTATTATTATCTAATTTAAGAAGGGCAAATTTAACCATAAATTTGGAGAAGTCGCAATTCTTCAGACAAGAAATCGCGTACCTCGGTTATCGACTAACGACGCAAGGAATACGAGCAACGGACGAGAAGATAGATGCCATTATGAAGTTCCCTGCACCTCGGAACCAAAAACAATTAAAAGGTTTCCTGGGGTTGACAAATTTCTACAATCGTTTTACAGACAAATACGCTGAAACCACTAAACCATTACTCGAGTTGTTACGGAAAGGACAGAAATTTACCTGGACACAGGAATTAAATGAATGTTTTCAGCAGGTTAAAAGGTTATTCGTAGAAACAGTCATCTTAAAGTTTCCCCGAATAAACCAAAGATATTATATGCAATGTGACGCCAGCAACTTTGCATATGGCGGACAACTATATCAATTGGACGAAGAAGGAAGAATTGGAGTAATAGCTTTTACCAGCAAGACATTCAAGGGTGCAGAAATAAATTATTACACTACGGAGAAGGAGCTTTTGTGTATTGTAAAATGTCTTGAGCGGTTCCGTATATACATACTAGGACAACCGTTAACCATCATTACTGATAATAAAGCACTGACTTTTATGAATAAATGTCATTTAAACAACTCGCGTATTACACGCTGGATCTTAAGTATTCAGGAGTACAAATTCGACATTGTCCATTGTAGAGGTAAGGACAATATTATTGCCGATCTTCTGAGCAGAAATCCAGAAGATGCCATGCTAGAAGTAATTAGTGACAATATTTCCGAATACTTAGTTAACCACCTGGCAATCAAAATGGATAAGAAGGTAAGCAAGATCCTAATGGATATTGGAAGGCACCAAATTCAAGATAATAAGCTTACGAATATTATTGATAAGATTAGGGAAGAGTATATAGATAAGGAATTAAATAAATTTTATAGATTCGTCGATGAGAAATTGTATAGATTACGAAGGAGAGAGTGGAAACTATACGTACCGAACAGTGTGTCCGGCGAAATAATTGCTGAAATACACCGTATGTATGGGCATCCCGGTGCGAAGAGATGTATCAAATTATTGCAGGAGTACTTTACCATAGACGGTATGTTAAAGAGGGTGAAAAATTACGTACGGGCTTGCGACACTTGTCAGCGAAAGAAAGATTCAGGCAACAGAAACTTGTTCGGTGGAACAAAAGCCATAATACCGTTACGCAAGGGCGACCTTGTGAGCGCCGATTATTACGGACCATTACCTGTTTCGTCCGCCGGGGTAAGATATCTGTTTATTATGGTTGACAACTTTACCAAATACGTACGACTTTTCACACTTCGAAGGGCAACGACCGTCGCTACACTGAGGAGAGTACACCAGTATTGTGAGGAACTGGGGTCTCCTAGAGTGATTATCACAGACAACGGAACGCAATTTTCATCTAAAAAATGGTTAGATGGATTAACTGAACTAAATATCCAACCACGATTTACCGCAATAAGGAACCCTTGTGCGAATCTGGCTGAAAGAATCAACAGACAGCTTGGGAACTTATTTAGGATCTTTGTTGGTGATCAACATACAAAGTGGTCGCGTTACGTACCAATCGTCGAGAGTTGTATTAACGAAACGTACCACGAGACGATAGAAGTAACACCGTACGAAGCTCAGCTCGGGAAGAAACCTACCAGAGCGTGGGAAAAATACATAAACAAGGATATACTCGTAGTTAAAGAGGTGGATCATAACCAAATATTTATCAAAATGAAGGAGAAGAGAGAAAAACAAGCAAAATTATGTAATGAGGTCAAGACCATTACAAAATTCAAAATTGGTGAGAAAGTGTTAATCAGAACGTATCATCAATCGGACGCGGTCCAGAAAAGAATTGAAAAATTTTGCGAACTGTACTGCGGACCATATAAAGTGCATCAAATTCTCGGAGAAGCTACTTATCTACTCGTTGATTGCGATGATGACAAGAAACTCCGTGGAAAATTTAATGCCAGACAATTGAAAAAATACTATGAATCAGAGAATTGAAGATGAAGGAAGAGGAAGAAATTGAAGAAGATGTCTTAAGAAGCTAGCAGATGCTGATGACTCAACTGCGTTAGGGTAATTGACGCGGTGATATCATTCAAGCTGGCTTAACCAAGAAAGTTATGTACTTTAATTGTTGAAACATAACATAAAAATGTATTTAGTTAATTAAGCACTAATTAAATGTTAGATAATACGATAAATTAACATTTAGTGTGACATTTTATAAAAATATTGCAGTGAATGCAAAGGACATTTAATTGCTATTATTTGATTTATATGGTAGTAAGTTACAAGGACAAAGAAAAAAAATGGACACTTAAAATCAAATAAGTGATAATATTCAACGAACTAGATAGTGAATGAACTTTATTAATGTGAGTGTATGTAATTAGTAGGCTAGGATTGTAAATGATGCTATCATGAAGTAGGTAAATCATTAAAACTAAATGTAATACGTGTATGTAAATTATTAAGATAATCACAATTAACGTAGCGATTGTGTCAATTAACAATCTAATTTTAAAATAACAGTTTAAAAGATTTTATTGGTAAGATCATTAGTAATGCACAAAGGTGTATATGTATAGGAGATTATCTTTGATATCATGTAAAGGTTACATTGAACCGCTTAACTGTTTGATAATATCTTGTGAGTATGATATTTTAGAAGGTAAAATTTTATTCAATTGATGAAATTATTTAATTGCTTATGGAATTTATGATTTGTCTTATAATTATAAAGATAAGGTATTTATATGTAAATTCGACAATGTGAAATGCGTTCAGCTATCCCAAATAGCTAGCAATAAATTCAGAGAACTGATTAAAACCAAAAGGGGGTGTACCACTGGTAATATAAGCTTTTGAAAGTAGGTTATTGTGTATACCTTCCCCTGAAGAAGATGGACACGGCGAGGCGACGTACAGGGCGCAGAATTTAGATTTGAGTTGTTCCCTGTATTACACAGAGGGAAGTTTCTTCGAGTACATGTAAACACGTCGGGGTTTAACGAAGCGACTCACTTTCGTTTCCCCTCTTCGCTTCTTTTATTTAGAATAACTTTCTCTTTTTTAATTTATATTTTATTAGCGAGAGATGACGTCAAAGTTTTGCTGCGGTAGTACAGTCAGGATGTTTGTTCGCTGTAGCGTGAAACTCTAATGATAATAATCTTGAAATTGTTATTTATACAAGAAATGGAAAAAACAGCGAATCTTTTCATTCAATCATCAAGATAAGGGACCTTGAACAAAAGTTTCTTGTCAAAAGCTTTCCTACACAAAGTAACTCCTAATTATAATATTCTACAACAAGCAAAACCACATGATGTAAAAAGATCTGCGTGTGTACATGTACACTAGTATTTAGAAGCACGGAATTAATGTTGTTATTTGACAATGGAAAAAATTATTGACGCTTATAATATCCTAATTGTAAAATATTCACTAGCTAAATCCTGCAAAATAATTCATGCCTTCCTATTCACATAATGCATTAATAAGCGACATTAAGAGGTGTTAAAGTACATCGATTTTTATTAGAGTATTAATTTTTTTGTTAAACGTACTGTCATGTACTAGGTAAATTTTTAATTCTGGAAAAATAATATTGCCACTATGGGATGATCAAAACAAGATAAAACAATTGTGTGTCGTTGTCTAGAATACAGAGATTATTTACAAAGGTTTTCAGGTTTCAACGACATTGAACCGTTCATTAATAGGGCTGAAATTTTTCTGGTAACTTTCATGAGGCATGTTTATTTATATAACAACGATTATAGAGCTTATAGAATGATTGTTATTTTGTTGTTATTATTATGAAATGGTTCATTAATAAAGAAATATTACCGTATGAATATAAATGAAATCTTTCTTAAAAGTATGAAAAAAATAAGTTTGAAGTATGAATTCATATCATGATCCACCCATATCTTCATGTTCAACATTAAAAATGAATTTTAATAAACACTCAATTTAGAGAATATAAATTGGTTCTAAACAAACATTATAAAAACATCAGTTGGGTATTTATATTTCAATGACTTGTTTAGATTCAAATAAATGTACGGATGCAAAAAGCTAAGTATAGGTCTTACAGTGAACCACGTGATTCACTGGACTTCTTTCGGCAGTCTGATTCAAAATAACCAAGCTAATGTTATTTAACACTGATCCTGTGAATCTTCACTAAAAAAGGCAAATAATTCAAGTAATAATTCAAATAATAAGAATACGAAATTCGTTGATTACAAAAATTGTTTCGTATTGTAATTCTATTTATTTCTACAGTTATTTATAAGACATGTTAACAGACACAACTGGCTTAGAAATAAGTACGTTAAGTGATTATGGAATTTCGCTGAATTTTTTAATAGCTCTTGGGGGGATTGATCCCCCGTATATAACGGTACTGCTACAATGCATTATATACTTATTCCGTCGTTATATTCTTGTCTGTCGTTGTGATCAACGAAGTCCTATTTAGCCTAGCAACTCGTTCTCTAATGACGTTACCCTTGAAGCGTTCCTAACCCATTCATATTATTACTTTTTCGTCAGTCATGTATAGATTGTTTGTTCTGTCGCTCTTTATTCGTTTGTGATTTTGTCCATTTCAACTTTTGTGAACATTAAAATCTGTTAGCCGTAGGTAAAGACCAGAAGTAAGCACTGACTAAAACTCTTGGGAGGAGAATGTTCAGAGGGAAGTTTTTATCGGTCTTCAAAAAACACTGATTTAAAGAAACGTGTTAGCTATTTTAATGTGAAGAATGTAAGTTAGGCAGAAGTTACAACCGTAGTCAGTCAGTCAACTTACAGTACGTTTTTCATGTTTATAAGTTGTGATTTTTGTATTCAAACTAACGTCAGTTTCTGAAACTTGTAGTTAGCTCCACTCAAGGTGTTTGGAATATTTGAGCGATTATTTGTATGCGATGTAAATTGTTCGGAAGTTGAAAAGAGCCTGGATTATATTAGTAAAAAAAGTAATAGCTATCAGTTGTACTCATGTAATCAGTTATTCAATTACAAAGAAATCCCTGTGTAACATACAAACCCTGGAAAACAACAGTTTGTAACACTACTGTAACGAGCAGAAAATTTAAAAAATTTTAAATTTTCACCTCGGCAGAGTACGTTCACACGAGGCAGTGTCAACGACTTATGGTGGAGCAATAAATAAGGAGTAATGAGAAGGTGTCAGTGAAGCGTTGCTGACTTGACAATAGAAACACATTAAGTTCAATCCAACTATAGAATTTGGTGGCGTAAGATGACAGGGAAAGTTTCGTCCAGAATTATTGCTCTCCGCAGCTGTAACAAAGTAAGTAAGGACATTCACACCCGTACCGAGAATTGTAGCAAATGTTGACCATGTTACGTCAGTAGACGATAAACGACAAAAACGAGTGAGACTCCATACTACAATGAAACGGATGCGCTGCACCTTAAGAAACAATACTGGAAGATAGGCTGACAAAGACTACAGTCATGTTACGCAGCTGGAGGTATCGTCTAATTGACAGACAAGAATTTACGAAGGGAAAGTTGGGGTGACTTCAACGACCAGCAGATGTTCGAAATTAGTAATAGCCAGAAAAAAGGGTTTAGAGCATAGAACAATACGCCAGGGAGACTGTAAGTACAGATAATGGGAATCTATAGAAACGCAGAGTTTACTCAGACAATAGGCTGATAGACAAGTGTTTAATAGCCGTAGTTTCTTCGAAGCGGGTCAACGATCGTCAGGGCAGAAATCGGGGAGACCTAAGGACCTATCAGAAGCCCTCAGCCAGCGAGAAACTTGTGGTAAGGGGGGTTTCCATAGCAACTGAAACGAGGAACCTATCAGGAGAACTATGACGTAGAATTTTGACATAGTGGGACAGCATTTTCCAAGAAAATCAAAAACTGACCAATCTCGAAATGAAGTAGGCGTGAAGCGCGCCAGAGACAAAATTTTGAGTAGGGACGAATTAATAAAACTATCAGTCCAGGAAGACGGAGGGACAGTCTACACTCAATTTTTTGAAACAGTTATACTAAAGTTTTACAGTCAGAATTTTCAGACAGTTTACATTCAAAATATCAAGTAGTTTAACTTCAAGTGCGAGAGACGGTATATCATAAACTTTCAATTGTTTACTCAAATCATTCGGAGTTAGTAATTATTCAAAGTTCAGAAGAGTACATTAAACGGCGGAATGCTAACTCGAGTTCGGAAGTTAGATCGGTAACAAGTAACTTAAAAGACTTAATAATACATTCATATCGCGGTAGTGATACTTTACCGGTGTGCGAAGTAACGGACTTAGTAAAAATTACACCAAGTGAACAATCAGACCGTTACACCAACAGACAGCATCACTTAACGATATACAAATTATTTGAACTTAATATTGTGTACGACACATTATCAACAACATAATGAACACGAAACATTAAACAAACTAATAAATTATATGAACGTTTAATGAAGCAGCGACAAATGGGACTAGACTTGCATATTAACATTAAAACGTACTCACAGCATACACAGTAGGATGAAACATTTGAATGAACGCTGAACTTCAATTATTCACATATGCAAACGCCCAAACGAGTGATCGGAAGAATAAAGTGTTAAGTGATAGTGATAAAACAGCTTACGACGGAATGTGTCTACGAGCCATTTTCATCACCAGAACGAGACTTCGTCAACAACTAATGGATATGCAATAACCAAGTAACCATTATTATAATTATTTCTAATTAGTAACTTCTACTGGCCTGGTTTCTTTCAAAGAATTCACACCTGAGAAAATTATTAAGAAAAGTAATGAATAAATCTGAATAAAGTAGTTAATGAACGTATAAACAAAAGCTTATTTGGGATTTAATGAACGCATTAAATAAGTAGAATATTGAATTGTAATATTATTTGATTTATATATGTATGTATGTTTTCTTTGTTTTTCAGCATATATTAAGACATGTATTTGTTTATTATAAAATATGTATGTATTTCAGGTACAGCGACGTAACCTATGTACTATTATAATATGTTATGAATGATAATTAAACTAGTATTTTAGTTGATCATAAATATGCGTTCATTATTACCAATGCAACCCAAATATTAACCTAAAGTTTGAAGGCATACAAATAGATTTTAAGAGTTTCATGTGTTCAAGTAAATTAAATGAAGTGATAACGGTAATCTATTAAATGATATCACGTATGTGTTGATGAGAATCAGAATAGTTAGACATAATGTCTAATCGTTACCTCACACACAGCATGAAAAGAATCAATTAAAACAAGTAAATACACATTATTTATTGCACATGAATTTATAGAAAATTTCAGTATATAAACTGTGTTCCAACACGTGAGCATAGATAGTCAGAGTCATAAATAAGATTCAATTATACACATACATGTAAGAGATCGATAAATTTTGTATTTAAGAGCAAACACAATAACAATATTAATTACCACAAGTGTGATTTTACATTTACTACACATTTGCATAAATTGACATTTATAATTTACCACTAATCAAAACATGCAATTAAAAGTTATAAATTAACATTTATAAATGGCGTCCCACTTAAGGGCTAGATACATTTGAGAAATTATTAAATTTACATATTTAATAATTAACCCATTTATGCATATTAACCCATTTATTTAATTTATAAATGGCTGCCCAACGCGTGACATTAGGTAATTTACAAATGGCGCCCATCCGCACGGCATGATACGTATTAACAAAGATTGTTAACACGTACAGCTTAGGTAAAGAACAGGCAGTAGAAGTAGTAGAGAAAGTAGTGTCATAGAAGTAGAAGTAAGATAAGTGTTATTAGTGTAAGTCAGTTTGAATGATTACGCGTAGTAGGGCAAAAATGGCGAGCAATTCAGACAGTGTAGAATTTGACATTAATAACCAATTAGGTGCAGTAAATACAGAGGACAATACTACACCTAGCGAACCAAGTAGCGTGATAGAGAGTCCAGAAGATAGGGCGCGAGGACAAACATCAAAACCAGAAGATGTAAGTCTACAAACATTGATGGATCTTATCCGACAAAGTAATCAATTGATCAATGAGAAATTAGATAAGCAGAAAGAAGAACACAGTAAATTACTTAGTGAAAGACTAGAAAAACAAGACGAGAAACAAGAAGAACGATACAAAAAACAAGAAGAAAATATTAACAAATTAATTAGTGAGAAACAAGAAGAAAATAACAGAAAACTAGAAGAGAATATTAATAAATTAATTAGTGAGAAATTAGAAAAACAAAATGAAAAACTCGACCAGCATAAGGAAGAGATTACACAAATAAGGTCCGAGATACGTGAGTGCCAGCAGACCTGGGAAGGTAAGGTTAACGAACTACAGAAGAAGCAAGATGATATCGTGAGAGACTTGAGAGAAGAAGCCAACAAGAAGTATGTAGAAATACAAGAAAAACAAGAAAACGATCGACAAGAATGGATGGCAGTGGTACACACTACCCAGACGACCGTTAAAAAGATTAATCACAAGTTCGATGTTCACGTTAAGGATTACAATAAGAAGCACGAAGAACTCAAGGCCGAGATACACGATACCATACTGCAGAAACAACAGGAGCAAGAAGGAACAAATAATAATATTATACAGAAGTTAGAAGAAGTTGACGGTAGACAGCGTTCAACAGAACAGAAGTTGGACGAGACTACGAAAGAAAAGACAACGAGGATCGAAGAATTAAAAGGACATTTAACTAAGGTAAGAGAAAACCAAGAAAGGTTGCAGCGACAGCTGATGGAAGGCGAGTGTGGAATATTAAATCGAATTAACGGACCTAACCACAATGATCTCAAATATAATGGCACGGACAGATTCCCTATGGAATTCCTCAAAGAATTGTCCGAAATTCAAGAGTTATACTATCCTGCTGACAATATCAAGTGGATTGGCAGACATCTGGAGTTGGGAGCAGGAATTTGGTGGCGAGTGATACGTGACCAAATATCAAACTTCGAAGAATTCAAGGAAGCGTTCTCTCTGAAATATTGGGGCCAGGAACGACAGGACAGTATCCGGGACCATTTGGAGTATGGCAGGTTTGATTGGCGCGGACCAGTTACTGCTATTCAATATATTGAACGCATTTTGTTGGAAAGTAGGCAGTTAACACCTACTCTGTCTGACTATCAGTTAATACGTAAGATATCTCGTCACTTTGGGCGTGAGATCCAGCTCGCGGTGGTCACAAGAGGGATTGTGACGATACCAAACTTCGAATCTCTGATCATCGAGTATACACAGATTCAACCAAGAATTAATAGAGAGTCGAACTATGCGGCGGCAAACGAGGGAAGAAATGCGTATAAGGAAAGTGAAAGCGGCCCGAACAAAGGAAGCGGTATACAGAAGAAAACGTGGGGTGACAGACCCGCCATAAATAACCAGCACCGTAACGCGGACCGGCGCGTTGTCAACACAATAGAGTTTACCAACGCGGCTGCCGGCACCTCGGGCATTCAACCCAAAAGGAATCGTCAACAACAAGAAGAGGAAAAAAAAATCCCTCCACCCATTAACGGAGATAGCCGTCAAAACAAATGACTACCAGACGAACATAATCCTACCGGACTTACGAAGCGATTTATTATGTAATGATGATGAAGAAATTTCTCAACGAATAATCAGGTGTCCAGAGATAAATATCAAGTTCAACAATAATGTTAGTGTACAAGCGTTGCTCGATACTGGATCCGTTATAGCCGGATTATCTGAGTCGTGGTTTCACCAAAACAAACATAACATTACACCTTATGAAATATTACCGATGTCTAACACATTAATAGTTAGCGCAGTTGGTAATAAATCAAAGCTAATCAGAAAACAAATATTATGTGATATCTATATTGAAGAAATTAAATATGAATGTGTTTTTCTCATAATACCAGATTTGATAAAACCTTGCATATTAGGAACCAATTTTCTTCAAGAAACAGGATGCCTCATTGACATGGGAAGAAGAATCGTCGAGTTAAGAAGAGAGGATAACGAAGCGACGTACACGGTGCCTATGATGCATATAGAAGTGGTGGACGTAGAAGAAGAAGAAGAGATCATCAGAAACATTAACAAGAAGATAGAAAATATAGAATGCGGAGATAAAGGAACGTTGGAAAGATTAAGGGAGATTCTAGTAAGGAATTGTAGTTTATTCAGAGAATGCCCCGGAAGAATCGAAGGGTATGTTCACGAGTTCCGAGTCACCGACCAGACACCGGACTTCCAGAGAGGATGGCCTGTCCCATTAGCATATAAAGGGAAGGTAGATGATGAGATTCGGAAAATGTTGCGGTATGGGGTCATTGAGAGATGCAACAGCGCATATATCAACCCACTGGTTACGGTAATTAAGAAGGACGGTAGCGTACGATTGTGTTTGGATGCGAGGAAGGTGAACAGTGTGACTATCCCAGACTACGAGGGTGCCCCTCCAATAAACGACATTTTGGCGAGATGTGGCGAGATGAAATACTTATCTACCGTAGACCTAACTAGCAGTTTCTGGCAAGTACCACTGAAGCCGGAGTGCCGGAACTTCACCGCTTTTATGTACGACGGCAAGTGTTATCGTTTTACAGTTACACCATTCGGCCTGAGTACCAGTTCTGCTGCACTGACCAGGGGATTGGACACAGTACTGGACGATGAAGTAAAAGAAAATACCATTATTTATGTCGACGATTGCCTGTGTTATTCAGAAGATTTAGAAACGCATTTGTTACATTTAGACTTATTATTATCTAATTTAAGAAGGGAAAATTTAACCATAAATTTGGAGAAGTCGCAATTCTTCAGACAAGAAATCGCGTACCTCGGTTATCGACTAACGACGCAAGGAATACGAGCAACGGACGAGAAGATAGATGCCATTATGAAGTTCCCTGCACCTCGGAACCAAAAACAATTAAAAGGTTTCCTGGGGTTGACAAATTTCTACAATCGTTTTACAGACAAATACGCTGAAACCACTAAACCATTACTCGAGTTGTTACGGAAAGGACAGAAATTTACCTGGACACAGGAATTAAATGAATGTTTTCAGCAGGTTAAAAGGTTATTCGTAGAAACAGTCATCTTAAAGTTTCCCCGAATAAACCAAAGATATTATATGCAATGTGACGCCAGCAACTTTGCATATGGCGGACAACTATATCAATTGGACGAAGAAGGAAGAATTGGAGTAATAGCTTTTACCAGCAAGACATTCAAGGGTGCAGAAATAAATTATTACACTACGGAGAAGGAGCTTTTGTGTATTGTAAAATGTCTTGAGCGGTTCCGTATATACATACTAGGACAACCGTTAACCATCATTACTGATAATAAAGCACTGACTTTTATGAATAAATGTCATTTAAACAACTCGCGTATTACACGCTGGATCTTAAGTATTCAGGAGTACAAATTCGACATTGTCCATTGTAGAGGTAAGGACAATATTATTGCCGATCTTCTGAGCAGAAATCCAGAAGATGCCATGCTAGAAGTAATTAGTGACAATATTTCCGAATACTTAGTTAACCACCTGGCAATCAAAATGGATAAGAAGGTAAGCAAGATCCTAATGGATATTGGAAGGCACCAAATTCAAGATAATAAGCTTACGAATATTATTGATAAGATTAGGGAAGAGTATATAGATAAGGAATTAAATAAATTTTATAGATTCGTCGATGAGAAATTGTATAGATTACGAAGGAGAGAGTGGAAACTATACGTACCGAACAGTGTGTCTGGCGAAATAATTGCTGAAATACACCGTATGTATGGGCATCCCGGTGCGAAGAGATGTATCAAATTATTGCAGGAGTACTTTACCATAGACGGTATGTTAAAGAGGGTGAAAAATTACGTACGGGCTTGCGACACTTGTCAGCGAAAGAAAGATTCAGGAGTAGGGGGAAAATGAGAGTTCTAACGCGGAAGTGACGTCACACGGCGGGAAATTCAAAAATTGTGGTGGTGGGGGTAACCATGCGGCAGTAGTCTGTCGGCCATGTTGTCGTCGTCGCCGCCTAAAGTGGGGTAATGTGTGCGTTGATTGGCGGAGGCGTGGCTATGTTCGCCGTTCGCCGTTGACGTCGTCGTTGACGTCGTCATCGTCGCTGGGCGGCGGCCTGGTGGTGGCTTGATGGCCGCCCGCCGCGGTGGGTCGCCGGCGGCCATGTTGGAAAAGGTGCGATGTTGTCGAGTGGTGTAAGAGAGTAGTGGTTAAGGTACGGCCTGGTTGCCGATTCGTGCGTGTGTTATAGTGTATGGTTATGTATATGTAAGGGGTTTTTCCGGAAGTTCGGCCATGTTGGAAAAGCGTCGTCGGTGTTGCCAACTGTTGTCGGCTCGGTGTTATAGTGTACGGGTTGAATGTATGTTTCGCCATTGTTGCCAACTCGGTGTTAAAGTGTACTGGTTTCGTATATATTTACCCTGCCGTGCCGATATCGTCGATGTTGTGTATAAACATGGTTACTCCCACCACCACAATTTTTGAATTTCTCGCCGTGTGACGGTCCACGTTAGAACTCTCATTTTCCCTGTAAGAAATACAGATGATATTCAGTGTTCGATTCACTTATCTGAACGATTGCATTGTTGACAACTGTGTGTCTATGTGTTAAGTAAATTGTAGTATGCGAAAAGGATAGTTGAAAATAAACATAAAAATATTATACGATAAAAAAAAATCCATGCTTTTCACATGTGGAGTTATTTTTTACAACAGAATGCTGACAGACCACACGTTATTACTGGTGTGTATGTAATATAATAGGGACAAGGGGTAGTTGGCTCCCACACGCTTTTTTTTTTTTTTTTTTTTTTTGGAATGTAGCAGTTGACTCCCACGTGCATTTGCAGCTGTCTAGACATCTGTTTAGCGAGTCGCTAAATTAATTGCATCCGGCTGTCTGAGCGTAGAATTAATTGCCACCATCTGTTAGTTGTCGCCGTCTGTCTGAGCGTATAATTAATTGTCGCTGTCTGTCTGAACATATGTTAATGTTGGGTGTGAACGAATTTAAAGGCGTACATAAATTATTGTGTGAACAAGTCAAGATAAATATGCGTGGCAGTCGTTACTTTTTTTGTTGATGATGTAATCGGTCCGTCTGTATGGCCATCTGTTTATCGCAGCGTGCGAACGTGGTCGTACATAAAGTTTTTTTTAATAACAGAACAGGATGTGTGACACCATCTGTTATCACAGCGTGTGGGAATTAGAACGCAGACCGAGCTAAGTGCGTGTTCATGACTTTGTGTGTGGGAGCTTTTTTTGTTGTTACCATCTCTTTCGTGTACATCCTTGAAATACTATATATAAGCATGTACGAACTGCTCTCCAAGACACATAGTTCGTCGCGAGACTCAACTGGAACTTGTATAAGGTCAGTTTGATTTTTAAATATTCTTTAATTTCTAAATTATATTATAATCATACACTTGTTGTTTAATAAAATTGATTTTTTTTTAGAATAGTGTTAATGTTCCAAGGAATTTTGAAATTAAAAAAAACAATAAAAAGGTTAAAGCAATACTGTTTAATTACAAATAATTAAAATACATGTAATCAAAATATATTACAATTTAAAATACATAATATGTAAACGCACACAGTAGTGAAAGTAATCAAAATATATTACAATTTAAAATACATAATATGTAAACGTACACAGTAGTGAAAATTACAGTGCACTATGACATGACAAATATGTACAAAAAATGAAATAAACACACACAGTAGTAACAATTAAAAAAAATACAATTGTATACAATTATATCAAATGAATTATGTGTAAGCACATTATTTTAAATATTATTGGTAAACGTGTGCAATGACAATTATGTACAAATATATTTGTTAATTCTGAAGATGTCTAAAGTGTACAACATGTAAGCCTTGTTTTATTATCTAGGCATAATCAAATGAAATATGTGTAATCACATATATTATTTATAATTAAATGAAATAGAACTAAGTACATGTTAATATATATATATATGTAATCGTACGTGACAAATGAAGATGTCCATTCGATACTACTGTACAATTTCTACTATGTAAGCTCTATCCTTTTCTCCGCGATAAATTAGTTGCAGCGAGCACGGTAATAAATTTTTTAATTCCTCATCTTCAAAAACACCTGCGTATCTCTTTGGTAGATATACACGATATTTTAGTCTAGGGTCTTTGTAATCTTGAAGAGTGACGAGTATAGTTTTACCGTAGTTTGCGTCTATATTTTGCATTTCTTCTATCGGATATTTTACACCGATTATCAATTCCTTTATTTTTTTATACTCGATTGCGCTAATAGTAGCAAACTTTTCAGTGAATGATGCCATTTTAAAATAAAGAACTTATAATAATTTGCGGCACGTCTCTCAACGAATGAACGAATAACGCTTGCGCGCAGTGGAATATATAGGGAGGTAGTTGTGGAGGTGGAAACCGGAGAGGGGGGAAACCACTCAACGCACAGTAAGCGTTTATTTTTAACCGTGTGAACAGGTCACGAGTTGATTTCTCACGGCTCGATGGGTAGGTGGGGAAGAGGGGAGTCGGTTATTTTTTTATACGTCTAGACAGCACTTGTGCTTGTTCGAACATGTCGCCGACGTTAATTTATTTTTAACTGTGTGAACAGGATGCAACTTGATTTCTCACGGTTCGATGGGTAGGTGGGGAAGAGGGGTGTCGGTTATTTTTTTTTATACGTCTAGACAGCGGTCGCGCTTGTTTGAACACACTAATTTATTTTTAGACAGATGATGTAATCGATAGAAAGACGACGACTTTTTTTTTATTTTTTTTATTTTTAACTGTGTGAACAGGATGCAACTTGATTTCTCACGGTTCGATGGGTAGGTGGGGAAGAGGGGTGTCGGTTATTTTTTTTTATACGTCTAGACAGCGGTCGCGCTTGTTTGAACACACTAATTTATTTTTAGACAGATGATGTAATCGATAGAAAGACGACGACTGTTTTTTTTTTTATGTAAGCGCTAAACAATAATTTTAGTAATTTATCAGAAACGTATTGACTATTCTAAAATCTGACACAACCCACTCGCGTAAAGCGTGTACTCTACTATTTGTACATATTTCCGGACATAAGCGGTGCGTGAGACAGGCTGTTCCGTGTATTGATTGTAATTGATCGAGTTTAGGACATCCGAAATCTTCTAAATTTATAATATTAAAATGCACGATACGCTTCTGTAGAAATCTTTTTTTTTGCAATCCTTTTACGAACACGAAGTTAAAAGGAAACGTATACTTTTCTAATATCGGTACAAGATGTTCGTACGATGTGTCCCCGTCCGTCCACGTTAGTCCATGATAATGGTCTGTTAACCATCTGTTTGTCCTCACATGCTTGTGATTCGAAACAATCGTCTCTACTGGATGTGTAAATATCCAATGCCTGCTGGCAAATGCAGTGACGTCCATAACGGCTAGTTCCTTAACGAGTTCGTTTCCATCGTTGTCGATAAAACAGTGAAAGTCAACTATGACTGCTAGTTTATCCTCGCACATCCTTTTTTCGTTATATACAACGTGTTTGGTTTTACTAGGAACGTTGCAGATCCGTCCGTCTTACGGAACAGACACGTTGTATATTGTGAAACGCTCGTAAAGAATTTGTTCGGAACGTTTATTTTGTACTTTATATTTTCGTCACGGATCAGTGCAACAAATTTACATGTCAGAACGTTGTATACAAAAATTTCTATAGGGTACAGTACTGTATGCTTTAAGTCACTGCAGCGTATGTACTCGTACGGAGATAGCAGCTCCATGCGTCCGTCTTCAACGCGTGCTGTTCAAACACTGAGGTATGCGATATTAGCGGAGGTTGTATAAAACACTTTTGTCACAGCAGCATATATATATATTTTCAAACCGGGTGTTCAATAGACGCGTGAAAACGAACTAGAAATACGCTCTCATGTAAGCAGTGTATGCGGTTCTACATAAGGGACAATTATGTAGGGTTATGGCACAATTCACACATGTAATAAAATGTCGACAGGGAATAAGTACAACTTCCACGTTATGTGTGTAACAGACTTTGCACATCGTATCACGATTCGAGCTTTCTTCTACGTTTTTTATATTCTCCTTGATCGTGTCGGTGCGTTGTTCGTTCTTTGCTGTCACTGCTACAGCTGTTGGTGCTTGCGCCTCGGTAACAATACCCAGTGCCTTGAGGATAAAATTTTTATCTTTCATTAACATTACGTAAGAGCACGCAGGGAAATGTCGTGCGTGTTCCATCCAAGCATATTCTCCACGTTCCCATTTGTTTAATCCGCCTCCACAGCAAAAACAAATCACTCTATCGTTGCATCCGGTGTAAAAGAAACCCGCTTCTGATAATTCTTTAGGTGTTATCGTTAACGATACAGGCCATTCTTTAAAACTCTTTAAACGGTTTTCCAAGTTTCTGTAACGTGGGTACGGAGATGTGATTTTTTGAATTAAGATGACCTGTACTTCTTTATCGTCCGGTGATAAAGACTTGATTGATGTAGTCGTTGCCGCTTCACCGCATTGTGTGAAATAGCGGTTGTTGCTGTTGTGATTGATATCGTCAACATAGATATCGTGTGAAAGCATCTTGTACGTCCACTCGCGACTCGTGCTGATGAAACACTGAACGAAGAATAGGGAGAAGAGGAGAATCGTTTTCCCCCTCCACAAAAATAAAATACACGAAAATTGATTACATTACATTCTATTTACAATAAAATAAAAATACATGAAAATTGATTACATTTTTTTTAAATTAAAAATTACATTCTAAAAAAGCAAATTTCTATTTACAGTAAAAAAAAAACATTAATATATAGTAAGCGTTTAATTGTGTCTGCGCACCGTGTTGGATAACGGAGTGTACACATTTATTGAATCATGCAGTATCAAGCAGTAGGCCGCTGTCTGAGCGGGGAAATTGGTCGATGACTCGAATTCCAATCTGACGTCGACTGGTGATGACTTGAGCGATTCGTCCTGTCTGCTACAATCGAAGACGAATAACGGTGCTTTTGCTATGAACTCTGTAGGTGTTAGAAGTACGTTGGGTTGACTTCTGTGGTAGTACGATTTTTGAAATCGTGTATACATGTCGTACAGCAATGCGTAACGTCCGTTATCGATATCCAGGTTCAGGTTATCGTACGGGTAGTATTTGTCGTTCAGAAAGAGTCTCGCGTTTGTCACATTGCAGTGATCGAATTCACCTGCGTGTTTTTTCAGATTGTTTTTTCTGGCGGTCTGAAAGGTGAGTATCACGTACCGTGGTTTCTCCAGTTGTGTAGTTGTTTTCACTGTCCAAGTCTGTCTGTCAGTCGTCGGTAAAGCCGGATACTCGTGCAGTTCCCAACTACGAAACGGTAAGAATAGCGGTAGGTCCTTGCGTATGATATCCAACAATCGTATCCGTACTTCGTTGTTCACGTACACGAACGGAATCATCCAAGAGATTTTGGTCAGTTCTATATCGGCGTTAGCGGGCGCATCCGTAGACGAGAACAAAGCGTTAACGTTGCTGGAAGTGCGCAACAGTATAAGTTCCTGTTTCATGTTTAAAATAACATGCGTGAAATCCTCAGCGAATCCCATCAGCATCCTCAACGGTATGCAAAAGTTGAATTCCTCGTGTTGGCCGGTCGGTGTTATCTCGTTAGCTGTAGGAGCAACCCAACCGGCGTTTTGCATCGAAACAATGTCCTGCTTGCCGGCAGATAGCATGGTTTTAATAGTGGACGTGATGCCGACGCTCTTGGTACGATCCACTTCCACACCGGCCAGTTCGTAACGGATTTCTTCGAAGAGAAACGCGATCGCGTTGTTGATCATTTTCACGTTCACACTACCGGTGCTGTCGGTCTTTTTGCTCAATTTGCCTTCAACGTACAGGAAACTTTCCATCGGTAAAGTGAAGACTTCCTGTTGCAGTATAGGTATGCGTATCTCATCGTTATTTCCGTATCGTGACGCTGACGCGTACGGTGCATGAGGATGATATTCGTAATGTGTGATGTTGTCTTCGAAGAATGGTCGACGTTCAACCGATAAGACGATACCGCTGTCCGCCATATTACTTGGTTTTCTTGACTTTGAATCCTAATGAAATCAGGTAGCGTCGGTTAGTTGCTGTTAACCGTGTCAACGACGAACGTCTACTGATACCTTTTCCAAAAGTGTTGACCTCTTTTATCTCGTGGTGCGAGCCGCCGCCGCCACCGCTCTTCATCACGGGGGTATCGGTGAAATAAATTCCCATGATTACTACACACGTTTAAAATGTATACGTGCGGTGATGACTTCGCCTTGAAAATTCACAATATCACCGTCCTGATCGTGTACGGACAGTGTAACGTTACGCAAGTGTAGTACGTTAAGTGGAAAATAAATGACGTTTCTAGGCGTTTCTACTATCTTGAATCCTGGCTCAACCGTTGGATAGAACGAGTGCAGTATATGCTCGTTTCGTCCCGTCTTGTACGAGCCTTGTACAGCGTTACACCTTATCTCCAAAACGTTCACTTTGTTAATGTTTACAGGCACGTCCGACGTGTGTAATATATACGCTTCTAACTTTCTGTTCTTGGAAAAACCCAACATGGTACCGATCGTGTGTTCCGTACATCCGAAATCGATATCGTATGAACAATAAATTTCACATTTCAACGTGTTGTTGTTGGGTCGTAGAGAAAATTTCGGGTCTGCTAGTTCTTTCTTCAGGTATGTTTCGATATCACTGATTTCGTACACTCCGGTCGGTATATTGACGAGTTCTAACGTTTTACGTGCTCCCTTTAGTACGGGAAAGATGTTATTTCTTCCGCTTTCCACGTTCGGTATAGAGTTGTACGTGGTAAAGTCCAGCAGTCCCGCGTACCATTCACCGTTCGTCAGTTCAAGCGGTGGAAAAAAGTCACAAACCAGTGCGCTTGGATCCGTTCCTGTGACAGTGACCGTAAGCGAAGACATCTTGGCGTTTACTGATCGTTCGATATCAAAAACTCTAAACATAAATGTCCGCAGATGACCGTGTTCGATGGCTGTTTCTGTGCGTAATTGTAATGAATGTCGGTCACGTTCGATCCAAAGTACCGTATTAGCTCGACAGGAGGGCGCAGATTGCCGAATCCATCAAAGTACCAGACTCTGTCGCCTCGCTTCTTGTAGCATACCCAGTGCGTGCCCGGTCCGGTAGCGTCGTCCAGATTCACGATTGCGCTTTCGTTCTCCCACGGTGATGTACTAGGAAGTGTGTCGCGCATGTACACGCCTCTGAAATAAGGTATACGCAATAGTTTCGTGTACTCATAAAGATCTCGATCGGACAACGGACGCACGGGTATTTTGATTAGTTTTTTCGGTACGGTCGAAGGTATAGTCCTGAAGCCTTTTTACCATCGGCCCGTCTTCGTCGACGTCCTGCCCCAGTTGTCGTTGTCCTCCTCCTCCTCCTCTTCCTGATTGTCGTGCGTCGAACCGGCTTGCGTCGTCTGGTGCGACGTTTACGCACACCGCCACCGCAGCATAGCCCGCTGCCTAACGCTGATTTCGCCTTCATCGCTGCTGCTACGGCTGCCGCGTACGCTCTTTCACTGATGCCGGAATTCAAAGCTTTCACTCGTTCCCACGCTTTACCGGCTAGCACACGATCCGCTACACGTCGTCGTTCGTTGTCCTTGTACTTGCTGTAAGCGATATCGTGTTCACGACAAGCTTCGTCCAACTCGTTGATTCCTCGATCACCACGAGCCAATCACTGCTCTAGTTTCGTTCCGGGTCCACAGAACCTGTAGCCGGGCAGATGTAGTTCCACCGGTAATACGTCCACCGCTCGATTGATCAGTGTAGGTACTGACTTCGCAACGAATGGTACCGCGCTTTTAACTATTTTTCCGATAAGACCACGCCCTCCCTTTTTTTTTCGGCTACGTAGTTCGTACATGACTACTGTTTGGCTTGCTCTCGATAAAGGGATCTCCAATCGTGCTCGTCCTTAGATTTGTCCAGATCACTAATCAACTCGTTCGTCTCCGAGTTGTTCGTAAGTAGTAAGTCCGCCTCTTCGGCACCAAGTGAAGTACGCGCTGCGTGCTTATGCAATTTATAGATATACGATACCACTTTCTCCCAACGATGTTGGAACACTTTTGCGAGTTTGTACGTTTCGCTCTTCGCGTACCGCTTCGCCTCCTCCAATTGACGTGCGTTCACCGCATCCGTAGCCCGTGCGCCACCGTCGCCGACGTTTAGAATAGTCTTTCCTTGTGCGTTGAAATAAGCGTCGTTTACCGCGGTGATCGTGTGTCGGTTCAAAAATTCCAAATTCACCGCGTCCTTGTTGTTGACTGGTGGCGCTAACTGTGTTATCCGCACGTTGCCGACCATTAGGTTAGAGTTCGTATCCTTCGGTATGATTTTCGAGTCCACGTATACTTTGGTCGCAGCGTCTCTCGCACGAATCGGTTCCCTCAGAGACTGTATGCGATGATCCCGCGCGTCGACGACAGCTCCGTTCTTCTTGTTCGGTACCAGCTGTGTGAAACGTAAGCACGAGTAGTCTACGTACTGCTTGTTGACAGCGTCCCCGAGATCGACGGGAGCGCCGACGTTGACGAGCTTACGACCTTTCGCGTCTATTCCTTGCGTCGTCGTCGTCGACGACGGATCGTCGGCAAACAGACAGTGGTCACGCACGAAGCGCAGTGGAACGGCATCGTTACCGTCTTGCGGTTCGCCCAAGTTGTGTATTTTTTTCCCCGCTACGTCGAAGTGCCCGTCCTCGGTCATCGAGATACCAATATCCTCCCGTAGACTGCGACGCGTCTCCCTTCGCGCTCTGACAGCGCTCTGGTGTCTGCCGAACTTGTCAACACTCATCTTGTGAATGATGCGTCTCGTCCGTTGTTCACGGCATTTATACGTACTCGCGTAATAAATCGATTAGTTTTGATACGATCGTACTGTCTATGCATTTTATTCCGACAACGGAGAGTCCGTCGCTATGTTTTCCTTTTACGATCGTATTTAGAAATTCATCGTACACGTATACGCGTGCGTCTTTGAAGAAATAAATCTTTCCGTCGATGTATCGGAACGCACTGTCGACGGCTTCTGGTAAGCCGACAAAACGATCTTTAACGTATCCGTGTTTCTTGATGGTGAACGTGCACTCGTCTATTTCGCCGTAATACATATCGTTGTACAACAGAAGAGTTCGACCCGTGTACGTGTGTATCGCAGCGTTTATTTTCGTCATCGTGCGAACACCGAGCGTTGTGATCGAACGCGGATACCCGTTCAGCGGTTGCAGACTGTGTATATCGAACATGTATACGTAGTTGTCTATGAATAGCACCACTTCTTCGGTTCGCGGTCTCTGGTACATCGCTGAAACGTTGGTGAACGTCAACGGTAAGAAAGTCAACCAATCCGTCAACAGAAGCGGCGACGACGGACTCGATCGCTTCGACTCGAGATCCAATGTCCACAAAAAGTTATCGTGCACAATATACAGATGTCTGTTGATTATTAAAAATTGATTAACGTTCTTTAGCCGACATAAATCCGTCGTCCGAACGGTGTCGTTCGTTGTCGTCGCCGTCGTCGTTGACGTCGTCGTCGTAGCTGGCGGCGGCGGCGGCGGCGGCTTCCCGTACAAGCGTTGAATGCCTTTTATATCGTCGTCTCTCAGGTCGAACGGACCGTTCGAGCGTGGTACGTAGAACGGGTACATGATCGAATCCTTCTCGAGGGAATGAGACAGTCCTAACGCGTGTCCGATTTCGTGCGTTAACACCTGAAGGAAACTGGTCTGATCGTCCGGTATTTCGGTTGCGTTCGTATAATTCCACGATTCGTAGTAGTCCATGTGTATTTCGGTAGTGTTATACGGTAAATCGGGCGGGTAATAAGCGTGAGCGAGTATACCTCCTCGTCCGTCCAAATCGTACCCGCAGATCGTGCACCTGGAAGTCAGACACCTGTGTTTAAAATATTTCATAGCAATGACCATGTCGGCGTTTATGTCGTTGGGTCGATATTCGAATTCCAGGTTCGAATGTTTCTGCCATACAGCGAACGCTTGTCGCGACGCTTCTATAGCGCTGGCGCTACCGTGAAAGAACCGCCACGACAAACGTCTCTTGGCCCACGGTGTTCGTAAGGTGTACGACACGAAATCTTCGTTACCGCATCTCCGCGCACGCATCAGATTCATCGTTTCGTTGTTCAATTCTCCATTTACGGTTAAATTGTAATTCACTTGAAACGTGCGAAGGTAGGCGTCCATATCGATGGTGGCGTTGTCCGTGAGTCGTAAACTATCGTCGGGTACGTAACCGTATCGCACCAAGTAATCTATAGCGAAATCAACATCGTTAGCGTTAACGCTCGATGCGACAACGGCACTTGTGCACACGATAATAAACAGTAGCACGATATCCATGTTGTCACAACCAAACGTGGAATGTCCCCGGCGCATGTACGACAGTATTATTTATACACTTTATCGGCTTTCAGAATCGAACCGCTCTTATTATACGATTATGCCTGCTTCACGTAGTTCTTCCACTATGGAGACGATTTCGTTCGTGTGCCCACTGTTTCCAACACGTTGTGATGCCATTAACAGTCGCAATCTGTCCACCAGTTCGTTCGGATCGTCCCAGTGCACGTAATCGATTTTGTCTTTTTTTCTCGTTAACGTCATATACGATGTATCAATATTATTATGCCCCTGTCCTGTACGTTTCGGCGGAAACAGTTGCGATATTATTCGTTTATACTTTACACCTCTGTTCGCGTTCACCTGTGCGTTCGCTAAGTAATACTGCTTATGCGCGTTGGTGTTACGCAGTATATCTTTGTACGCTTTCAGATCTGATTCCTTGTAAATATTTTCATTAGGATGCTTCATGAACACTAGTTCGTAGAGTCCTGGTGTACCTTTGTATCGTTTACCGTTGATAAGAATCGAATCGTCCGTATCGATTTCGAACTGTGAATCACCGATCATCCATTTTCCGTTTTCATGTCTTACACCGTACGTATAGTCCATCAGACGATCGCGTTCGGACGAAACGATCATACGCATGTACTTGTTCGCTAATGATTCACTGTCATATTTGTCCTGAAAATATCTACGCGCTTCACGTCTTCCTTCCGGTGTGTCTAGCATTTTTTCAATGTTGAGACTGGGATCGTCCTCATCATCATCATCATCATCGTCTAATGTTTCGGCTATCACGGGCGTTTTCAGGAAACGCGGTGGCTTCGTTCGGGAACGAGATGGTGTTCCCGCATCGATTTTACTAATTGCACCTGTCGGATCCTCTTCCTTCTCCTCTTCCTCATCCTCTTCACGTTTCATCTTTTTCACTCTTGAAGGTTTTTCATTTGTTGATTTACGTTTCTTTTCAAGCAACGCTTGCGAAATATTTTGTAACGGTTCTAGAATCGGTTTGTAACTTTTGGATAACGATGCTTCTTCTTCACGAATCCCATGTTTTAACGCACGGTATTTCTTCCGTATATCATCACTAATCGTGTCGATATCACGTGCTAGTCGTTTCTTCTTGTCGTCCATCTCGATAAACGGCAGAACATCAACTAAAGTCGTTGACATCAGGTCATGTGTATTTAGCTGAACGTGTGACTTTTTTTTGTTTAATCGTTAGGCGCGACTACTATGAAACGGTCAAAACCGACTCTATACCTGCCAGCGTCGATAGAAGAATCCTTGTCCACAACGAGAAAGCCGTAACGATCTTTCCACGCCTCAGCGCACATATTCTTAAACGTGTCATATTTCATGTCCGTGTTGACGTGATCGTTGTACGCATGTTTCAAGTTGCGATCGTCCTGTTTGAACAACACTATTAGATTGGCGTTGTCACGAACCAACTGTTTTGGCACTTGACTGTACGTCTGACAAAGGTAAAACGCGTCCACACCGCTGTGTCGTCCCATAGAGAAATACTTGCGTATGTTGTGTTGCCTTTCGCAAGACACGTCATCGAACACCATAATAGAATTGGGATCGACCTCGTCGGGAGGTGGTACCTCTTCGTTATCGTTGTAGGCGTGATAACCCATTCCTTCGTCGGAAAGTCGTGTCATCAGGGTCTCCAGCATCTGATATTTGGGTTGAAATAGTGATTTAGAAAACACGTATAAGTTCACGAATCTCAATCCGTTTACATCGAACAACAAGTTGAACATGACGTTTGTCTTTCCGCACGCGGAAGGTCCGCAGATAATCGAACGAACGGTATCGGGCAGAAGACGTCCGTGTTTACGTTTTTTTCTGCCACTCCCACCATCGTCGCACAATTTCGAATAGTCCACGTCCTGTATTTTTAGTCTGTGCGCTTGTTGCAATATTTTCATGTTGTCGTTCTACGCACAGTCTATTTAATAGTCGCACTATATCGTAGCAGTCGGTAGATATGTAACTGCATACACATGTGTCCGGACCCGTTTCACAGTTCGGATCCGACCAAACACATTCTTTGTAGTGATCGAATCCGGTGCCGGTTGGTACTATTTCGCTGAGTCGGAACCTCGTCACGCGATTGGTAACCCGTTGCCAGTACTCGTACACCGTCAAGATCCTGCGCATGCGTTCAACGTCGTTTGCGGTCGTGTTCACGATGTACTCATCGTAACCAGGATGTGACACAATGTCTTTTACACTGTACACAGCGCGCATGTTGTCATCGTAACGCATCGACGCATACTAGTTCTATTTCCTCGAGTCGAATCGTTGTTATACCAAGTTCTTCTTGTGTATCCACGAATCGTGTTTACCATCGAATCCCAACCATCTGACTTTCACACGATCGCCTTTACGTTGTACGATCTTTTCTACCAAGTACACGTCACCAACGTTCGATTTACTGATTTCGTGTTCATAAAAACCACCTTTCAACACTTCTCCTGTATGATCCTTTAGCGAATAAGTGACGGGTACGCTGCCGGTACGCACTGTGTGAACGAAGAATATCTCGTTTGTCCAATTCGGTGTGTATCCTTTAGCGAACGTCATTTTGTGTTTGCTTATACGCACACGATCGCCTACTTTGAACTTCGGTCGTTTATAATCGATGCTCCTCGCCGTGTTCACACGAATCCTGCGTAACACTGTACGTTCGTTGGATTCGTTCACCTGTTGTGGTTTCATTCCAATCGTTCTGTGCACGGTGTTGTTATACGTGCTGACTAGTTCCGGTAACATATCCAACCAACGGTAATGACCTTGTTCGCTGAACGCGCGATACATGTGCGTTTTCAACGTACGGTTGAAGCGTTCCACAATGGAAGCCTTTTTCTCACTGTACGTGGAATAGAGTGTGACACCATATCTGCTCAACAATTTTTCTACGGTACTGTTGTAGTACTCTTTCCCGTTGTCCGTCTGCAGATATTTCATTTTATTAGCACGTAGAATCGGTTCCAGAGCTCGTGCGACCTCTACACCCGTCTTCGTTTTCAATGGAACGGCGTACGCGTACTTGCTAAACGCGTTAATCATCGTTATAAGGTACTTGAATCCCTTGTTCACCTTTGCGTGCGGTATCATCTCTACCAGGTCTGCTTGGTACAAGTCGTGAAGTCCCTTCAACTCGACCGCACGTCTCGGAAAATTCCTTCTTACCGGTCTGTGCAACTCCGTCGCGATAGTCTTGCGAACGCTCTGGTGTATATTCTTCACAGCTCGTTTCATTTTCGTGTCGTCGTGCGAACCGTGATTCGCAATACGCTGGAATGTAGTAAACTGTCGGCTCGGTGCTGAAGGTAATTCTCATCGATGCCGTTCTGACACGTCCACCTTCCATCACGCGACTGTCACACCGCCACCGCTCCACACCCGCTTATATCATCTCGATCGAACGGAAGAACATCGCGTTCTTTTTCCGATTGCGCAAGTACGTTAAAACATGAGCTAAACTGATTTTCATACGCCCATTACGCACGAGGCTCATACCGATGTAGTATCTCGGGAGCGCGTGTTGTTTCGAGTCCAACGCTCTTACAGTCTTAACAGAATTCATGTCTTTGAACATGACGCTACGTATAACGTTGTCGCGGTACTCGTGCATTTCCGCGACTATGACGTTATCGTTCTCAGGTAGCCACTCGCACATGTGTTTAGCTTTGAGTTCAGCGATTGGGCGTTGACTTCTCGATTTCGTATGCAGGTGTATCAGATACGAGTTCAACAACCAAAATTCGTCCGCCATAGAGCCCGTGCAATGCTGCCACTGTTCGTACAAACGCTGGTCTTTCACCGTGTACCCTTGTTCGTGCGAATACCGCAGACCAAAGTATTCGCAATACTTACGGAGTGTAGGCAATGCCTCCTTCAGAAAGGCTACCGAAAATAATCCCTGCGCCTTGTTGTTCACCAACGCGAACTGTTTCCCTCTCGCTAGTGTCGGTAACGAGGACGGTGGGCAGTGCAGGTCAAAACTTACGTTGTAGCTAGGATCCAGTGCGCACTTTGGCACTATCATCATCACGCTTCTGTATATTTCCATCGGTGTGCGTATCGGAATAGTGCGCTCCGTAAGGACGATGCAACAAGAAGCGTGTGGTATCGAACTTCCGTAAGCGAGCATGTCCGTGTATACAGTAGTGTAGTTCATCTGTCCGTGTGAATCGTGTAAGCCGTGCACACGCTGAACAGCGTTATAGAGTTCAGGAATCGGACGGAAACGTGAAAGAAAATTCCATCCGTGACGTACGGTACACTTGAACATATTCTTTTCGTAAACCACAAGTTCTATCGGTACGTTATTTTGTTCGCACTCTACGATAAATTGAAGCCACCGTGATTTGTTGTGTATACGATCGGATACTATCATCAACAGCACGATCGGTGGCAAATCACTGCGGTGTTTTTTTATGTGACGCCAACAACGTGCGTGATATTTGTCAACGCCGAATTTGTAACGTGTACAGTAGTTGCCACAAAATCGTCTTTTCTTCACAAAATACATGGAACATAAGTTGGACCGTATCGCGCTTCGTGAAGCTTTGGTTATTGTGAAATGTTTCCCATCATCATATCGATAGACGTCCATCGTCTCGATGATCTGCGATGTGAGTGATACGCTATTAATCGTGATCATGATATTTATAGTGTATACGCATATTGTTTGAGTAATTTTTTTTATGTGTCTTCACTCACACTTTTCGAGTGAATACTGTCGTTCGATAGTAGTAGTAGTAGTAGTAGTAACACCTAGTACTACTAGTACTACCCAAACGGGCATGTTTGTACATGAGTTTATGTTGGCTCTGAAAAGAGCCGTTTTTGCGTGCGTCGACTTCTACAAGTGTTCACGAACGAAATCGCATGCGGGCATTGACGCCTTATGGACTTGGGCGGGATCATCACCCACTGCCCAATCCATAATTCGTATTTTACACTTGCAGCATCTTACAACATCACCATCGTCTTCGTAAATAAACCCAGCTTTGGCTAGGTCAAAAATTTTTACGTTCGCATTCGGAAATTTATGAACGAAAAATTTAATGTTACCACGACGACTGATGTTGTAAAAGCTTTTTAAGCGGCTTGCAAAAGAATATGTGGACACATCCATATCTGAAGCAAGAATGTTGGTTTGTCGCGTTGCATTTCACCTCCTCAGCGATAGCTGCGCGCGCATCCGTAGTGGGGATGGCTGTCGTCAATTGGTCGCTATGAAATAAAGCACGGTGGTGGGAGCAGATAGCTGCGCGCGCAGTTGGTAGTGGGGGATCATCAGCGGTAATAGTTCGGTAGTGGGAGCGGATAGCTGCGCGCGCTACTGTCATAGATAGTATAAGTAGAGCGACGATCACTGCCAGCGTTCACCTTCAAGTCTCGCGCAGTGTAACTTTCACGTGTCGCATATAAAATAGTGCTTATTTTCTAATTTCGTATCAGTATTCAATTGTTCTTCAAGCGAGCAAGTAATTGTTAAAGTTTCGTGTTTTCATTGTTGTTGATAATGCAGTCATTTGCTGTTGAATGTAAATATTCGTTACGCGGCGCGTTGGTATTGCGCGGTTACACGCCTATCACAGATGACGAAGAATGTGTCAACGATGTCATAACCTTTTTTGATGAAATGCACGATACGTTACGTACGGACATTCTAAACGAACTGACACGTTTGCTTTCTATAAAGTGGCATATTACGGTTAAAGCGAGATTTGTCAAGTACATCGTAAACGCTGACACGGACCAGGACGAAGAAGTGACGACTGAAGCTTATTTTCACGGACGATGTCATACGACACTGATCGCTGACCAAGATGTATTGCCCGATCGTTTAGAAGCTTCATACGAAAAGATCATTGAATCGATTGATAAATTCACACGCGAGGGTAGCGGTTGGGTGTTAGACCGCATAATCTCCTTAGAACTCGTTCTCTCACGATACCAACCGCTAACCGCCTCCAGTTTCATTCGTACACCTCCTGAATTGTCTCGTACTAAATCCATCATCAACGTGAACAATACAGGCGATCAAATGTGTTTCGTATGGTCAGTGTTGGCCGCTCTGTTTCCACAACACAGAGACACCAATCGCGTATCCAAATACAAGCCGCATATCTGCAGTATCAATACTTCTGGTATAACTTACCCCACCCGTCTATCCGACATTGTGAAGTTCGAACGAGACAATCCTAACGTTTCTATAAATGTTTTCGGTTACGAAGAATATGAAATTTACCCTTTAAGAATAACTCCTTCCAGCGGCAGACAACATCACGTTAATCTATTACTTTTTACCGCTGACGACCGAAAACATTACTGTTTAATCAAAAATACAAGTCGCTTATTCTCTTCACTAAGCAACCACAACGGGCGTTCTTTCTATTGCAATTACTGTCTGCATAGATTCTGCGAAGAACGACTCCTTACCGAACATATCCCCCACTGTTCACCATATGGTGAACAGAAAATTCGTTTACCCACGACAGCGGAGGAGGAGAATGTGATGTATTTCAGAAATTATACATACTGCCATAAGGTCCCTTTTGCGATATACGCAGATTTTGAATCATTTATCGTCCCTTGCCATCGCTGCGACGCTCCTCCGCACACATCGTCCACCACAACGGAGTCGTTACATCTTCCTTCAGGTTTCTCCTACCTCATAGTCGACTACGAGCGTAACATTTTCAAACCCCAGGTCGTTTATCGCGGTGAGAACGTGGTAGACGTTTTTCTCAATAGACTGGTCGCTGAAGAGCGAGAACTTTTCAGAATCATCCGATCCATTGTCCCTATGACTATGAGTGACCGTGATTTGTTATCTTTCGCAAATGCCCTCGTATGTCATCTCTGTGAAGAACCACTGAACGAAATCGACAAAGTGCGCAACCATTGTCATCTGACAGGACGATACCTAGGCGCAGCTCACAACATCTGTAACCTTAATTTCAAGACTCCACGACACATACCTGTATTTTTTCACAACTTACGAGGTTACGATGCACATCACCTAGTACAAGGGTTGGGTAAATACGACGATCTCGCTTGTATCGCTACCACTAGCGAACGCTTCGTATCAGTCTCGTTGGGTCGTCTGCGTTTCGTAGACACGCTTCAATTTCTGAACACGTCCTTGGACACACTTGTTGGAAACTTGCACGCGAGCGGAGCGGATTTCGATTTAACGAAGCAATCTTTCGAAGAACACTTCGAGCTACTCTTACGTAAGGGCGTGTACCCTTACGATTACATGACAGGTAGCGAGAAATTCAACGAAACACGTCTGCCCGCACGCGAACACTTTTTCAACAGGTTGAGTGAATCGCCAATATCTGACGAAGATTACGCTCACGCGCACAACGTGTGGCGTACTTTTGGAATCAGTACACTGGGCGAATATCACGATCTGTATCTTAAAACAGACGTGCTGCTACTGGCCGACGTCTTCGAGGCGTTCCGTGAGATGGCCATGCGGTACTACCAGATCGATCCGGCTCATCTTTACTCGCTTCCTGGTGTCGCTTGGCATGCGATGTTAAAGATGACCCGTATGCGACTGGAGCTGTTGACGGATATAGATCAGCATCTCTTTATAGAATCGGCTGTTCGTGGTGGCGTTAGCATGGTACCCAACCGCCACGCCAAGGCCAACAACCCACTAATTGTCGATCAGTACGATGCTTCAAAGCCAACCTCTTTCATATTGTACACGGACTGCAACAACCTTTACGGTGGAGCCATGTCACAACCGCTCCCTTACGCCGCCTTCAGATGGTTAGATCGTAACGAGATCAACTCACTGGACGTGCGTACTCTGTGCGATGACGGTGACGTGGGCTACATACTCGAGGTCGACTTACACTATCCACCTGAACTTCATGACCTCCATTCCGATTATCCATTGGCACCCGTCCGTTCCTGTGTCCATCCTGACGTACTTTCACCGTACTCTCGACGACTCCACACACGACTGCACTATACAAAAGGGTATAGCGGATCGGAAACGCCTTCGTCGTCCGTTCCCAAGTTGCTGACGACTTTGGACGACAAGCAAAATTACGTTCTTCATTTTCGAAATTTAAAATTGTATCTGAGTCTCGGTTTAGAATTGAAAGCGATACATAGGGTGTTGAGTTTTAAACAGAGAGCGTGGATGAAACCGTTTATCGATTTCAACACGCAAAAGAGAGCAGCAGCCACCAACAGTTTCGAAAAGGATTTTTTCAAACTGATGGTCAACGCCGTCTATGGCAAATCGCTGGAGAACGTGAGGAAACGAATAGACTTCCAACTAGTCTCTAACGAACAACGGCTGCAGAAAATTGTTTCCAATCCTCGGCTAAAGCGTATGATCCGCTACACCGATAACTTGGTCGGACTGGCCTTACGAAATAGGACGATATTCCTTTCCCGTCCGGTGTACGTCGGCTTCACAGTACTCGATGTCAGCAAATTGATAATGTACAATTTTCATTATCGGTACGCTGTCGCCAAGTACGGACAACGATTGACCTTACTAATGACTGACACAGACAGTTTGCTTTACAGCATTCAGACTAACGATTTGTACTCAGATATGAAAGAGGATCTCCACCTTTTTGACACATCGGACTATCCCGCGGATCATCCTTGTCATTGCGACGACAACAAAAAAGTCGTGGGGAAGTTCAAGGATGAGACCAATGGAAAACCCATCAGGGAATTTGTCGGACTCAGGGCGAAGTGTTACTCGCTCTTGTTGTCCGACCGCACCGACAAAAAGGTGGCGAAAGGTGTGCCAAGGACGGCAATAAAAAAAAGGTTACGACATCAATTGTACAGCGAGTGTCTTTTTGACAGTCGTACCGTATTCACCTCTGCTGACTGTATACGAAGCAATCATCATAAGCTGTACACGCAACGTATAACAAAACTTTCCCTGTCTCCTTATGATGATAAGAGGTATGTACTGGACGACGGTGTAAGTACACTCGCGTACGGGCATTACATGATAGCAGCAATAACCAACGACGCTGCTGGTCCTAAGGCAAAAAAGAGAAAGTACACGGACCGATAACTAACGGTAAAGATGATGTTCAGCATTACACACACACACACACACACACACACACACACACACACACACACACACACACACACACACAAACACACACACACACACACACACACACACACACACGCACACATTAACTTTATGTTCTTTATTTACTTATTTTACAACTTTTGATACGTTTTACAGAATGAACAACAAGAAAATTGTGAAAAATAGGACAGCAGAGCAACGTCGAGTACGATGGTAAATATAACATTTTTTTCTTTATTTATAATGCACAAAAAGAATATTCCATTCGATTGATGTGTGTTTTTTTTTTATAGTTCACAACGGTTACGTCGTGCTTTGACAGGACCCGGCTCGAGTCGGTAAGACCGTTTTCATTAATAAACTCTTGTCCTAATGCGTTTACCTCCGGTGTTCAATTATATATATATATTTTTTTTTATTTCAGTGATACAGACGAGGCACCTGTCACCGCTGATTCTCCCGTATCTCCAGAATCCGATTCGAGTCGGTAAGACAATTGTCATTTTAATAAACTTTTGTACTTTTGCGTTTTTTTTTTTACCTTCGGTGTTCAATTTATTTTTTTTTTCAGCAATGATGCTGCTGCTCCCGCTGTTGCTGTAATTCGTCCCCAATCTCCGCAACCTGGCACGAGTCGGTAAGACAATTTTCATTAATAAACTCCTGTGCTCTTACGTTTTACCTCCAGTGTTCATTTCATACATGTTTTTTTTTTAAGTGATGCTAACGCTCCGACTGGTGCTGTTGCTGCTGCTGCAGATTGTCGTCGTCCCCTATCTCCAAACAGCCTGCAATGTTTTAAACGCGCGTTATTTCGATTACAGGCTAGTGTGTTGCGGTAAGTCAGTTTTCATTAACAACAAAGTCTTATACTATTGCGTTTACCTCATGTGTTCAATTTATACTTTTTTTTTCAGCGATGCTCTAGCTGCAGGAGTGGCGGTATTTCACCCTCGACCCGGTACGAGTCGGTACGTTTGTTTTTAATTAACATTCATTTGTTCTCTTACGTTTAAATCTGGTATTAAAATTGTTCCTTTTTTTTGTTTCAGTAATGTCGAGTCCACAGAAGAAGGTGAAGTTATGGAGGTGGAGGACAATCAAAGCGATGCTGATACGCTTGAATTAAATCCGAACGGTAATGATGATAGTGACAGTGATGATGACGATGTAGAAGTCCTCGACATAAATATGTAAGTCATCTTCTTATGCGTACATACTGCTTTGTTTTATTTGCAATTATACATAATTTTTATGTTGTCTTTTTTTTTTTTAGTGACATTCGCCCGATACCAGCACCGCCGCCACCTCCACAACCACATCCGATTACGCCACCGCAATCACCACCACCGTCACCACCGCCACCACCGCAGATGCAACCTCAACCACGCCCACAGCCCATTTATCAGCAACAGCAGCAGCAACTATTGCGGAGAGATCCCCGTTTGTGGACCCCTCCAGAAGACGCGCTACCCGTCTTCTTTGAAGTGCTACACGCAACCGAACCGAGGACGCACGATGACCCAACAACATTGAGACTCCTTCTTAGAAGGAGTCTACCGACATGGTGTTGGCGTCGCGGTGAGCCCTGTCCTGTTCAAGGTATGATTCCTCCACACAATACATGCAGTATATGCATAGAATCATACAATGACGGGCAGAGGCTCCTCGGTTTGGTATGTGGCCATACATACCATTACCGATGCGTCCTCAACTGGTTCCAGGCGGTAGCGATGGAGGGGACACCACCCGCATGCCCACAATGCAGGATGTACGTATTCGGAAAGTCGAATCGTACGTTTTATGGGCGTATGCATATTTAAGGTATATTACAGTGTTAATAAAGGTTTTAGTAATCCATCCTACTTGTAACAACCACATGTCACTAATACTCTTACTTTTTTGTTACAGATGGAAATTAACCACCGGATGAAGACTTTTTTAAAAAAAACAAAAACTGATTGTGAAATGTTTAAATTTGTATAGATTTTTTTATTGTATAATATTTTTTATGTTTATATATTTGTAAATATTAGTTGTAGGAAATTAACCACCCGGATGGAGACTTGTAAAAAAAAATACCTGATTGTGAAATGTATAAATTTGTATATATTTTTATGTTTATATATTTGTAAATATTAATTGTAAAGTAGTTATTTTTTCTTTTATGTTTATATTTGTAATAAACTTGTACATATTTTTTTCATTGTATAAGTGTTTATTTTCAACTATCCTTTTCGCATACTACAATTTACTTAACACATAGACACACAGTTGTCAACAATGCAATCGTTCAGATAAGTGAATCGAACACTGAATATCATCTGTATTTCTTACAGGGAAAATGAGAGTTCTAACGTGGACCGTCACACGGCGAGAAATTCAAAAATTGTGGTGGTGGGAGTAACCATGTTTATACACAACATCGACGATATCGGCACGGCAGGGTAAATATATACGAAACCAGTACACTTTAACACCGAGTTGGCAACAATGGCGAAACATACATTCAACCCGTAAACTATAACACCGAGCCGACAACAGTTGGCAACACCGACGACGCTTTTCCAACATGGCCGAACTTCCGGAAAAACCCCTTACATATACATAACCATACACTATAACACACGCACGAATCGGCAACCAGGCCGTACCTTAACCACTACTCTCTTACACCACTCGACAACATCGCACCTTTTCCAACATGGCCGCCGGCGACCCACCGCGGCGGGCGGCCATCAAGCCACCACCAGGCCGCCGCCCAGCGACGATGACGACGTCAACGACGACGTCAACGGCGAACGGCGAACGGCGAACGGCGAACATAGCCACGCCTCCGCCAATCAACGCACACATTACCCCACTTTAGGCGGCGACGACGAAAACATGGCCGACAGACTACTGCCGCATGGTTACCCCCACCACCACAAATTTTGAATTTCCCGCCGTGTGACGTCACTTCCGCGTTAGAACTCTCATTTTCCCCCTACTTTCAGGCAACAGAAACTTGTTCGGTGGAACAAAAGCCATAATACCGTTACGCAAGGGCGACCTTGTGAGCGCCGATTATTACGGACCATTACCTGTTTCGTCCGCCGGGGTAAGATATCTGTTTATTATGGTTGACAACTTTACCAAATACGTACGACTTTTCACACTTCGAAGGGCAACGACCGTCGCTACACTGAGGAGAGTACACCAGTATTGTGAGGAACTGGGGTCTCCTAGAGTGATTATCACAGACAACGGAACGCAATTTTCATCTAAAAAATGGTTAGATGGATTAACTGAACTAAATATCCAACCACGATTTACCGCAATAAGGAACCCTTGTGCGAATCTGGCTGAAAGAATCAACAGACAGCTTGGGAACTTATTTAGGATCTTTGTTGGTGATCAACATACAAAGTGGTCGCGTTACGTACCAATCGTCGAGAGTTGTATTAACGAAACGTACCACGAGACGATAGAAGTAACACCGTACGAAGCTCAGCTCGGGAAGAAACCTACCAGAGCGTGGGAAAAATACATAAACAAGGATATACTCCTAGTTAAAGAGGTGGATCATAACCAAATATTTATCAAAATGAAGGAGAAGAGAGAAAAACAAGCAAAATTATGTAATGAGGTCAAGACCATTACAAAATTCAAAATTGGTGAGAAAGTGTTAATCAGAACGTATCATCAATCGGACGCGGTCCAGAAAAGAATTGAAAAATTTTGCGAACTGTACTGCGGACCATATAAAGTGCATCAAATTCTCGGAGAAGCTACTTATCTACTCGTTGATTGCGATGATGACAAGAAACTCCGTGGAAAATTTAATGCCAGACAATTGAAAAAATACTATGAATCAGAGAATTGAAGATGAAGGAAGAGGAAGAAATTGAAGAAGATGTCTTAAGAAGCTAGCAGATGCTGATGACTCAACTGCGTTAGGGTAATTGACGCGGTGATATCATTCAAGCTGGCTTAACCAAGAAAGTTATGTACTTTAATTGTTGAAACATAACATAAAAATGTATTTAGTTAATTAAGCACTAATTAAATGTTAGATAATAAGATAAATTAACATTTAGTGTGACATTTTATACAAATATTGCAGTGAATGCAAAGGACATTTAATTGCTATTATTTGATTTATATGGTAGTAAGTTACAAGGACAAAGAAAAAAAATGGACACTTAAAATCAAATAAGTGATAATATTCAACGAACTAGATAGTGAATGAACTTTATTAATGTGAGTGTATGTAATTAGTAGGCTAGGATTGTAAATGATGCTATCATGAAGTAGGTAAATCATTAAAACTAAATGTAATACGTGTATGTAAATTATTAAGATAATCACAATTAACGTAGCGATTGTGTCAATTAACAATCTAATTTTAAAATAACAGTTTAAAAGATTTTATTGGTAAGATCATTAGTAATGCACAAAGGTGTATATGTATAGGAGATTATCTTTGATATCATGTAAAGGTTACATTGAACCGCTTAACTGTTTGATAATATCTTGTGAGTATGATATTTTAGAAGGTAAAATTTTATTCAATTGATGAAATTATTTAATTGCTTATGGAATTTATGATTTGTCTTATAATTATAAAGATAAGGTATTTATATGTAAATTCGACAATGTGAAATGCGTTCAGCTATCCCAAATAGCTAGCAATAAATTCAGAGAACTGATTAAAACCAAAAGGGGGTGTACCACTGGTAATATAAGCTTTTGAAAGTAGGTTATTGTGTATACCTTCCCCTGAAGAAGATGGACACGGCGAGGCGACGTACAGGGCGCAGAATTTAGATTTGAGTTGTTCCCTGTATTACACAGAGGGAAGTTTCTTCGAGTACATGTAAACACGTCGGGGTTTAACGAAGCGACTCACTTTCGTTTCCCCTCTTCGCTTCTTTTATTTAGAATAACTTTCTCTTTTTTAATTTATATTTTATTAGCGAGAGATGACGTCAAAGTTTTGCTGCGGTAGTACAGTCAGGATGTTTGTTCGCTGTAGCGTGAAACTCTAATGATAATAATCTTGAAATTGTTATTTATACAAGAAATGGAGAAAACAGCGAATCTTTTCATTCAATCATCAAGATAAGGGACCTTGAACAAAAGTTTCTTGTCAAAAGTTTTCCTACACAAAGTAACTCCTAATTATAATATTCTACAACAAGCAAAACCACATGATGTAAAAAGATCTGCGTGTGTACATGTACACTAGTATTTAGAAGCACGGAATTAATGTTGTTATTTGACAATGGAAAAAATTATTGACGCTTATAATATCCTAATTGTAAAATATTCACTAGCTAAATCCTGCAAAATAATTCATGCCTTCCTATTCACATAATGCATTAATAAGCGACATTAAGAGGTGTTAAAGTACATCGATTTTTATTAGAGTATTAATTTTTTTGTTAAACGTACTGTCATGTACTAGGTAAATTTTTAATTCTGGAAAAATAATATTGCCACTATGGGATGATCAAAACAAGATAAAACAATTGTGTGTCGTTGTCTAGAATACAGAGATTATTTACAAAGGTTTTCAGGTTTCAACGACATTGAACCGTTCATTAATAGGGCTGAAATTTTTCTGGTAACTTTCATGAGGCATGTTTATTTATATAACAACGATTATAGAGCTTATAGAATGATTGTTATTTTGTTGTTATTATTATGGAATGGTTCATTAATAAAGAAATATTACCGTATGAATATAAATGAAATCTTTCTTAAAAGTATGAAAAAAATAAGTTTGAAGTATGAATTCATATCATGATCCACCCATATCTTCATGTTCAACATTAAAAATGAATTTTAATAAACACTCAATTTAGAGAATATAAATTGGTTCTAAACAAACATTATAAAAACATCAGTTGGGTATTTATATTTCAATGACTTGTTTAGATTCAAATAAATGTACGGATGCAAAAAGCTAAGTATAGGTCTTACAGTGAACCACGTGATTCACTGGACTTCTTTCGGCAGTCTGATTCAAAATAACCAAGCTAATGTTATTTAACACTGATCCTGTGAATCTTCACTAAAAAAGGCAAATAATTCAAGTAATAATTCAAATAATAAGAATACGAAATTCGTTGATTACAAAAATTGTTTCGTATTGTAATTCTATTTATTTCTACAGTTATTTATAAGACATGTTAACAGACACAACTGGCTTAGAAATAAGTACGTTAAGTGATTATGGAATTTCGCTGAATTTTTTAATAGCTCTTGGGGGGATTGATCCCCCGTATATAACGGTACTGCTACAATGCATTATATACTTATTCCGTCGTTATATTCTTGTCTGTCGTTGTGATCAACGAAGTCCTATTTAGCCTAGCAACTCGTTCTCTAATGACGTTACCCTTGAAGCGTTCCTAACCCATTCATATTATTACTTTTTCGTCAGTCATGTATAGATTGTTTGTTCTGTCGCTCTTTGTTCGTTTGTGATTTTGTCCATTTCAACTTTTGTGAACATTAAAATCTGTTAGCCGTAGGTAAAGACCAGAAGTAAGCACTGACTAAAACTCTTGGGAGGAGAATGTTCAGAGGGAAGTTTTTATCGGTCTTCAAAAAACACTGATTTAAAGAAACGTGTTAGCTATTTTAATGTGAAGAATGTAAGTTAGGCAGAAGTTACAACCGTAGTCAGTCAGTCAACTTACAGTAAGTTTTTCATGTTTATAAGTTGTGATTTTTGTATTCAAACTAACGTCAGTTTCTGAAACTTGTAGTTAGCTCCACTCAAGGTGTTTGGAATATTTGAGCGATTATTTGTATGCGATGTAAATTGTTCGGAAGTTGAAAAGAGCCTGGATTATATTAGTAAAAAAAGTAATAGCTATCAGTTGTACTCATGTAATCAGTTATTCAATTACAAAGAAATCCCTGTGTAACATACAAACCCTGGAAAACAACAGTTTGTAACACTACTGTAACGAGCAGAAAATTTAAAAAATTTTAAATTTTCACCTCGGCAGAGTACGTTCACACGAGGCAGTGTCAACGACTTATGGTGGAGCAATAAATAAGGAGTAATGAGAAGGTGTCAGTGAAGCGTTGCTGACTTGACAATAGAAACACATTAAGTTCAATCCAACTATAGAATTTGGTGGCGTAAGATGACAGGGAAAGTTTCGTCCAGAATTATTGCTCTCCGCAGCTGTAACAAAGTAAGTAAGGACATTCACACCCGTACCGAGAATTGTAGCAAATGTTGACCATGTTACGTCAGTAGACGATAAACGACAAAAACGAGTGAGACTCCATACTACAATGAAACGGATGCGCTGCACCTTAAGAAACAATACTGGAAGATAGGCTGACAAAGACTACAGTCATGTTACGCAGCTGGAGGTATCGTCTAATTGACAGACAAGAATTTACGAAGGGAAAGTTGGGGTGACTTCAACGACCAGCAGATGTTCGAAATTAGTAATAGCCAGAAAAAAGGGTTTAGAGCATAGAACAATACGCCAGGGAGACTGTAAGTACAGATAATGGGAATCTATAGAAACGCAGAGTTTACTCAGACAATAGGCTGATAGACAAGTGTTTAATAGCCGTAGTTTCTTCGAAGCGGGTCAACGATCGTCAGGGCAGAAATCGGGGAGACCTAAGGACCTATCAGAAGCCCTCAGCCAGCGAGAAACTTGTGGTAAGGGGTGTTTCCATAGCAACTGAAACGAGGAACCTATCAGGAGAACTATGACGTAGAATTTTGACATAGTGGGACAGCATTTTCCAAGAAAATCAAAAACTGACCAATCTCGAAATGAAGTAGGCGTGAAGCGCGCCAGAGACAAAATTTTGAGTAGGGACGAATTAATAAAACTATCAGTCCAGGAAGACGGAGGGACAGTCTACACTCAATTTTTTGAAACAGTTATACTAAAGTTTTACAGTCAGAATTTTCAGACAGTTTACATTCAAAATATCAAGTAGTTTAACTTCAAGTGCGAGAGACGGTATATCATAAACTTTCAATTGTTTACTCAAATCATTCGGAGTTAGTAATTATTCAAAGTTCAGAAGAGTACATTAAACGGCGGAATGCTAACTCGAGTTCGGAAGTTAGATCGGTAACAAGTAACTTAAAAGACTTAATAATACATTCATATCGCGGTAGTGATACTTTACCGGTGTGCGAAGTAACGGACTTAGTAAAAATTACACCAAGTGAACAATCAGACCGTTACACCAACAGACAGCATCACTTAACGATATACAAATTATTTGAACTTAATATTGTGTACGACACATTATCAACAACATAATGAACACGAAACATTAAACAAACTAATAAATTATATGAACGTTTAATGAAGCAGCGACAAATGGGACTAGACTTGCATATTAACATTAAAACGTACTCACAGCATACACAGTAGGATGAAACATTTGAATGAACGCTGAACTTCAATTATTCACATATGCAAACGCCCAAACGAGTGATCGGAAGAATAAAGTGTTAAGTGATAGTGATAAAACAGCTTACGACGGAATGTGTCTACGAGCCATTTTCATCACCAGAACGAGACTTCGTCAACAACTAATGGATATTCAATAACCAAGTAACCATTATTATAATTATTTCTAATTAGTAACTTCTACTGGCCTGGTTTCTTTCAAAGAATTCACACCTGAGAAAATTATTAAGAAAAGTAATGAATAAATCTGAATAAAGTAGTTAATGAACGTATAAACAAAAGCTTATTTGGGATTTAATGAACGCATTAAATAAGTAGAATATTGAATTGTAATATTATTTGATTTATATATGTATGTATGTTTTCTTTGTTTTTCAGCATATATTAAGACATGTATTTGTTTATTATAAAATATGTATGTATTTCAGGTACAGCGACGTAACCTATGTACTATTATAATATGTTATGAATGATAATTAAACTAGTATTTTAGTTGATCATAAATATGCGTTCATTATTACCAATGCAACCCAAATATTAACCTAAAGTTTGAAGGCATACAAATAGATTTTAAGAGTTTCATGTGTTCAAGTAAATTAAATGAAGTGATAACGGTAATCTATTAAATGATATCACGTATGTGTTGATGAGAATCAGAATAGTTAGACATAATGTCAAATCGTTACCTCACACACAGCATGAAAAGAATCAATTAAAACAAGTAAATACACATTATTTATTGCACATGAATTTATAGAAAATTTCAGTATATAAACTGTGTTCCAACACGTGAGCATAGATAGTCAGAGTCATAAATAAGATTCAATTATACACATACATGTAAGAGATCGATAAATTTTGTATTTAAGAGCAAACACAATAACAATATTAATTACCACAAGTGTGATTTTACATTTACTACACATTTGCATAAATTGACATTTATAATTTACCACTAATCAAAACATGCAATTAAAAGTTATAAATTAACATTTATAAATGGCGTCCCACTTAAGGGCTAGATACATTTGAGAAATTATTAAATTTACATATTTAATAATTAACCCATTTATGCATATTAACCCATTTATTTAATTTATAAATGGCTGCCCAACGCGTGACATTAGGTAATTTACAAATAGCGCCCATCCGCACGGCATGATACGTATTAACAAAGATTGTTAACACGTACAGCTTAGGTAAAGAACAGGCAGTAGAAGTAGTAGAGAAAGTAGTGTCATAGAAGTAGAAGTAAGATAAGTGTTATTAGTGTAAGTCAGTTTGAATGATTACGCGTAGTAGGGCAAAAATGGCGAGCAATTCAGACAGTGTAGAATTTGACATTAATAACCAATTAGGTGCAGTAAATACAGAGGACAATACTACACCTAGCGAACCAAGTAGCGTGATAGAGAGTCCAGAAGATAGGGCGCGAGGACAAACATCAAAACCAGAAGATGTAAGTCTACAAACATTGATGGATCTTATCCGACAAAGTAATCAATTGATCAATGAGAAATTAGATAAGCAGAAAGAAGAACACAGTAAATTACTTAGTGAAAGACTAGAAAAACAAGACGAGAAACAAGAAGAACGATACAAAAAACAAGAAGAAAATATTAACAAATTAATTAGTGAGAAACAAGAAGAAAATAACAGAAAACTAGAAGAGAATATTAATAAATTAATTAGTGAGAAATTAGAAAAACAAAATGAAAAACTCGACCAGCATAAGGAAGAGATTACACAAATAAGGTCCGAGATACGTGAGTGCCAGCAGACCTGGGAAGGTAAGGTTAACGAACTACAGAAGAAGCAAGATGATATCGTGAGAGACTTGAGAGAAGAAGCCAACAAGAAGTATGTAGAAATACAAGAAAAACAAGAAAACGATCGACAAGAATGGATGGCAGTGGTACACACTACCCAGACGACCGTTAAAAAGATTAATCACAAGTTCGATGTTCACGTTAAGGATTACAATAAGAAGCACGAAGAACTCAAGGCCGAGATACACGATACCATACTGCAGAAACAACAGGAGCAAGAAGGAACAAATAATAATATTATACAGAAGTTAGAAGAAGTTGACGGTAGACAGCGTTCAACAGAACAGAAGTTGGACGAGACTACGAAAGAAAAGACAACGAGGATCGAAGAATTAAAAGGACATTTAACTAAGGTAAGAGAAAACCAAGAAAGGTTGCAGCGACAGCTGATGGAAGGCGAGTGTGGAATATTAAATCGAATTAACGGACCTAACCACAATGATCTCAAATATAATGGCACGGACAGATTCCCTATGGAATTCCTCAAAGAATTGTCCGAAATTCAAGAGTTATACTATCCCGCTGACAATATCAAGTGGATTGGCAGACATCTGGAGTTGGGCGCAGGAATTTGGTGGCGAGTGATACGTGACCAAATATCAAACTTCGAAGAATTCAAGGAAGCGTTCTCTCTGAAATATTGGGGCCAGGAACGACAGGACAGTATCCGGGACCATTTGGAGTATGGCAGGTTTGATTGGCGCGGACCAGTTACTGCTATTCAATATATTGAACGCATTTTGTTGGAAAGTAGGCAGTTAACACCTACTCTGTCTGACTATCAGTTAATACGTAAGATATCTCGTCACTTTGGGCGTGAGATCCAGCTCGCGGTGGTCACAAGAGGGATTGTGACGATACCAAACTTCGAATCTCTGATCATCGAGTATACACAGATTCAACCAAGAATTAATAGAGAGTCGAACTATGCGGCGGCAAACGAGGGAAGAAATGCGTATAAGGAAAGTGAAAGCGGCCCGAACAAAGGAAGCGGTATACAGAAGAAAACGTGGGGTGACAGACCCGCCATAAATAACCAGCACCGTAACGCGGACCGGCGCGTTGTCAACACAATAGAGTTTACCAACGCGGCTGCCGGCACCTCGGGCATTCAACCCAAAAGGAATCGTCAACAACAAGAAGAGGAAAAAAAAATCCCTCCACCCATTAACGGAGATAGCCGTCAAAACAAATGACTACCAGACGAACATAATCCTACCGGACTTACGAAGCGATTTATTATGTAATGATGATGAAGAAATTTCTCAACGAATAATCAGGTGTCCAGAGATAAATATCAAGTTCAACAATAATGTTAGTGTACAAGCGTTGCTCGATACTGGATCCGTTATAGCCGGATTATCTGAGTCGTGGTTTCACCAAAACAAACATAACATTACACCTTATGAAATATTACCGATGTCTAACACATTAATAGTTAGCGCAGTTGGTAATAAATCAAAGCTAATCAGAAAACAAATATTATGTGATATCTATATTGAAGAAATTAAATATGAATGTGTTTTTCTCATAATACCAGATTTGATAAAACCTTGCATATTAGGAACCAATTTTCTTCAAGAAACAGGATGCCTCATTGACATGGGAAGAAGAATCGTCGAGTTAAGAAGAGAGGATAACGAAGCGACGTACACGGTGCCTATGATGCATATAGAAGTGGTGGACGTAGAAGAAGAAGAAGAGATCATCAGAAACATTAACAAGAAGATAGAAAATATAGAATGCGGAGATAAAGGAACGTTGGAAAGATTAAGGGAGATTCTAGTAAGGAATTGTAGTTTATTCAGAGAATGCCCCGGAAGAATCGAAGGGTATGTTCACGAGTTCCGAGTCACCGACCAGACACCGTACTTCCAGAGAGGATGGCCTGTCCCATTAGCATATAAAGGGAAGGTAGATGATGAGATTCGGAAAATGTTGCGGTATGGGGTCATTGAGAGATGCAACAGCGCATATATCAACCCACTGGTTACGGTAATTAAGAAGGACGGTAGCGTACGATTGTGTTTGGATGCGAGGAAGGTGAACAGTGTGACTATCCCAGACTACGAGGGTGCCCCTCCAATAAACGACATTTTGGCGAGATGTGGCGAGATGAAATACTTATCTACCGTAGACCTAACTAGCAGTTTCTGGCAAGTACCACTGAAGCCGGAGTGCCGGAACTTCACCGCTTTTATGTACGACGGCAAGTGTTATCGTTTTACAGTTACACCATTCGGCCTGAGTACCAGTTCTGCTGCACTGACCAGGGGATTGGACACAGTACTGGACGATGAAGTAAAAGAAAATACCATTATTTATGTCGACGATTGCCTGTGTTATTCAGAAGATTTAGAAACGCATGCATTTGTTACATTTAGACTTATTATTATCTAATTTAAGAAGGGCAAATTTAACCATAAATTTGGAGAAGTCGCAATTCTTCAGACAAGAAATCGCGTACCTCGGTTATCGACTAACGACGCAAGGAATACGAGCAACGGACGAGAAGATAGATGCCATTATGAAGTTCCCTGCACCTCGGAACCAAAAACAATTAAAAGGTTTCCTGGGGTTGACAAATTTCTACAATCGTTTTACAGACAAATACGCTGAAACCACTAAACCATTACTCGAGTTGTTACGGAAAGGACAGAAATTTACCTGGACACAGGAATTAAATGAATGTTTTCAGCAGGTTAAAAGGTTATTCGTAGAAACAGTCATCTTAAAGTTTCCCCGAATAAACCAAAGATATTATATGCAATGTGACGCCAGCAACTTTGCATATGGCGGACAACTATATCAATTGGACGAAGAAGGAAGAATTGGAGTAATAGCTTTTACCAGCAAGACATTCAAGGGTGCAGAAATAAATTATTACACTACGGAGAAGGAGCTTTTGTGTATTGTAAAATGTCTTGAGCGGTTCCGTATATACATACTAGGACAACCGTTAACCATCATTACTGATAATAAAGCACTGACTTTTATGAATAAATGTCATTTAAACAACTCGCGTATTACACGCTGGATCTTAAGTATTCAGGAGTACAAATTCGACATTGTCCATTGTAGAGGTAAGGACAATATTATTGCCGATCTTCTGAGCAGAAATCCAGAAGATGCCATGCTAGAAGTAATTAGTGACAATATTTCCGAATACTTAGTTAACCACCTGGCAATCAAAATGGATAAGAAGGTAAGCAAGATCCTAATGGATATTGGAAGGCACCAAATTCAAGATAATAAGCTTACGAATATTATTGATAAGATTAGGGAAGAGTATATAGATAAGGAATTAAATAAATTTTATAGATTCGTCGATGAGAAATTGTATAGATTACGAAGGAGAGAGTGGAAACTATACGTACCGAACAGTGTGTCCGGCGAAATAATTGCTGAAATACACCGTATGTATGGGCATCCCGGTGCGAAGAGATGTATCAAATTATTGCAGGAGTACTTTACCATAGACGGTATGTTAAAGAGGGTGAAAAATTACGTACGGGCTTGCGACACTTGTCAGCGAAAGAAAGATTCAGGCAACAGAAACTTGTTCGGTGGAACAAAAGCCATAATACCGTTACGCAAGGGCGACCTTGTGAGCGCCGATTATTACGGACCATTACCTGTTTCGTCCGCCGGGGTAAGATATCTGTTTATTATGGTTGACAACTTTACCAAATACGTACGACTTTTCACACTTCGAAGGGCAACGACCGTCGCTACACTGAGGAGAGTACACCAGTATTGTGAGGAACTGGGGTCTCCTAGAGTGATTATCACAGACAACGGAACGCAATTTTCATCTAAAAAATGGTTAGATGGATTAACTGAACTAAATATCCAACCACGATTTACCGCAATAAGGAACCCTTGTGCGAATCTGGCTGAAAGAATCAACAGACAGCTTGGGAACTTATTTAGGATCTTTGTTGGTGATCAACATACAAAGTGGTCGCGTTACGTACCAATCGTCGAGAGTTGTATTAACGAAACGTACCACGAGACGATAGAAGTAACACCGTACGAAGCTCAGCTCGGGAAGAAACCTACCAGAGCGTGGGAAAAATACATAAACAAGGATATACTCGTAGTTAAAGAGGTGGATCATAACCAAATATTTATCAAAATGAAGGAGAAGAGAGAAAAACAAGCAAAATTATGTAATGAGGTCAAGACCATTACAAAATTCAAAATTGGTGAGAAAGTGTTAATCAGAACGTATCATCAATCGGACGCGGTCCAGAAAAGAATTGAAAAATTTTGCGAACTGTACTGCGGACCATATAAAGTGCATCAAATTCTCGGAGAAGCTACTTATCTACTCGTTGATTGCGATGATGACAAGAAACTCCGTGGAAAATTTAATGCCAGACAATTGAAAAAATACTATGAATCAGAGAATTGAAGATGAAGGAAGAGGAAGAAATTGAAGAAGATGTCTTAAGAAGCTAGCAGATGCTGATGACTCAACTGCGTTAGGGTAATTGACGCGGTGATATCATTCAAGCTGGCTTAACCAAGAAAGTTATGTACTTTAATTGTTGAAACATAACATAAAAATGTATTTAGTTAATTAAGCACTAATTAAATGTTAGATAATACGATAAATTAACATTTAGTGTGACATTTTATAAAAATATTGCAGTGAATGCAAAGGACATTTAATTGCTATTATTTGATTTATATGGTAGTAAGTTACAAGGACAAAGAAAAAAAATGGACACTTAAAATCAAATAAGTGATAATATTCAACGAACTAGATAGTGAATGAACTTTATTAATGTGAGTGTATGTAATTAGTAGGCTAGGATTGTAAATGATGCTATCATGAAGTAGGTAAATCATTAAAACTAAATGTAATACGTGTATGTAAATTATTAAGATAATCACAATTAACGTAGCGATTGTGTCAATTAACAATCTAATTTTAAAATAACAGTTTAAAAGATTTTATTGGTAAGATCATTAGTAATGCACAAAGGTGTATATGTATAGGAGATTATCTTTGATATCATGTAAAGGTTACATTGAACCGCTTAACTGTTTGATAATATCTTGTGAGTATGATATTTTAGAAGGTAAAATTTTATTCAATTGATGAAATTATTTAATTGCTTATGGAATTTATGATTTGTCTTATAATTATAAAGATAAGGTATTTATATGTAAATTCGACAATGTGAAATGCGTTCAGCTATCCCAAATAGCTAGCAATAAATTCAGAGAACTGATTAAAACCAAAAGGGGGTGTACCACTGGTAATATAAGCTTTTGAAAGTAGGTTATTGTGTATACCTTCCCCTGAAGAAGATGGACACGGCGAGGCGACGTACAGGGCGCAGAATTTAGATTTGAGTTGTTCCCTGTATTACACAGAGGGAAGTTTCTTCGAGTACATGTAAACACGTCGGGGTTTAACGAAGCGACTCACTTTCGTTTCCCCTCTTCGCTTCTTTTATTTAGAATAACTTTCTCTTTTTTAATTTATATTTTATTAGCGAGAGATGACGTCAAAGTTTTGCTGCGGTAGTACAGTCAGGATGTTTGTTCGCTGTAGCGTGAAACTCTAATGATAATAATCTTGAAATTGTTATTTATACAAGAAATGGAGAAAACAGCGAATCTTTTCATTCAATCATCAAGATAAGGGACCTTGAACAAAAGTTTCTTGTCAAAAGTTTTCCTACACAAAGTAACTCCTAATTATAATATTCTACAACAAGCAAAACCACATGATGTAAAAAGATCTGCGTGTGTACATGTACACTAGTATTTAGAAGCACGGAATTAATGTTGTTATTTGACAATGGAAAAAATTATTGACGCTTATAATATCCTAATTGTAAAATATTCACTAGCTAAATCCTGCAAAATAATTCATGCCTTCCTATTCACATAATGCATTAATAAGCGACATTAAGAGGTGTTAAAGTACATCGATTTTTATTAGAGTATTAATTTTTTTGTTAAACGTACTGTCATGTACTAGGTAAATTTTTAATTCTGGAAAAATAATATTGCCACTATGGGATGATCAAAACAAGATAAAACAATTGTGTGTCGTTGTCTAGAATACAGAGATTATTTACAAAGGTTTTCAGGTTTCAACGACATTGAACCGTTCATTAATAGGGCTGAAATTTTTCTGGTAACTTTCATGAGGCATGTTTATTTATATAACAACGATTATAGAGCTTATAGAATGATTGTTATTTTGTTGTTATTATTATGGAATGGTTCATTAATAAAGAAATATTACCGTATGAATATAAATGAAATCTTTCTTAAAAGTATGAAAAAAATAAGTTTGAAGTATGAATTCATATCATGATCCACCCATATCTTCATGTTCAACATTAAAAATGAATTTTAATAAACACTCAATTTAGAGAATATAAATTGGTTCTAAACAAACATTATAAAAACATCAGTTGGGTATTTATATTTCAATGACTTGTTTAGATTCAAATAAATGTACGGATGCAAAAAGCTAAGTATAGGTCTTACAGTGAACCACGTGATTCACTGGACTTCTTTCGGCAGTCTGATTCAAAATAACCAAGCTAATGTTATTTAACACTGATCCTGTGAATCTTCACTAAAAAAGGCAAATAATTCAAGTAATAATTCAAATAATAAGAATACGAAATTCGTTGATTACAAAAATTGTTTCGTATTGTAATTCTATTTATTTCTACAGTTATTTATAAGACATGTTAACAGACACAACTGGCTTAGAAATAAGTACGTTAAGTGATTATGGAATTTCGCTGAATTTTTTAATAGCTCTTGGGGGGATTGATCCCCCGTATATAACGGTACTGCTACAATGCATTATATACTTATTCCGTCGTTATATTCTTGTCTGTCGTTGTGATCAACGAAGTCCTATTTAGCCTAGCAACTCGTTCTCTAATGACGTTACCCTTGAAGCGTTCCTAACCCATTCATATTATTACTTTTTCGTCAGTCATGTATAGATTGTTTGTTCTGTCGCTCTTTATTCGTTTGTGATTTTGTCCATTTCAACTTTTGTGAACATTAAAATCTGTTAGCCGTAGGTAAAGACCAGAAGTAAGCACTGACTAAAACTCTTGGGAGGAGAATGTTCAGAGGGAAGTTTTTATCGGTCTTCAAAAAACACTGATTTAAAGAAACGTGTTAGCTATTTTAATGTGAAGAATGTAAGTTAGGCAGAAGTTACAACCGTAGTCAGTCAGTCAACTTACAGTAAGTTTTTCATGTTTATAAGTTGTGATTTTTGTATTCAAACTAACGTCAGTTTCTGAAACTTGTAGTTAGCTCCACTCAAGGTGTTTGGAATATTTGAGCGATTATTTGTATGCGATATAAATTGTTCGGAAGTTGAAAAGAGCCTGGATTATATTAGTAAAAAAAGTAATAGCTATCAGTTGTACTCATGTAATCAGTTATTCAATTACAAAGAAATCCCTGTGTAACATACAAACCCTGGAAAACAACAGTTTGTAACACTACTGTAACGAGCAGAAAATTTAAAAAATTTTAAATTTTCACCTCGGCAGAGTACGTTCACACGAGGCAGTGTCAACGACTTATGGTGGAGCAATAAATAAGGAGTAATGAGAAGGTGTCAGTGAAGCGTTGCTGACTTGACAATAGAAACACATTAAGTTCAATCCAACTATAGAATTTGGTGGCGTAAGATGACAGGGAAAGTTTCGTCCAGAATTATTGCTCTCCGCAGCTGTAACAAAGTAAGTAAGGACATTCACACCCGTACCGAGAATTGTAGCAAATGTTGACCATGTTACGTCAGTAGACGATAAACGACAAAAACGAGTGAGACTCCATACTACAATGAAACGGATGCGCTGCACCTTAAGAAACAATACTGGAAGATAGGCTGACAAAGACTACAGTCATGTTACGCAGCTGGAGGTATCGTCTAATTGACAGACAAGAATTTACGAAGGGAAAGTTGGGGTGACTTCAACGACCAGCAGATGTTCGAAATTAGTAATAGCCAGAAAAAAGGGTTTAGAGCATAGAACAATACGCCAGGGAGACTGTAAGTACAGATAATGGGAATCTATAGAAACGCAGAGTTTACTCAGACAATAGGCTGATAGACAAGTGTTTAATAGCCGTAGTTTCTTCGAAGCGGGTCAACGATCGTCAGGGCAGAAAACGGGGAGACCTAAGGACCTATCAGAAGCCCTCAGCCAGCGAGAAACTTGTGGTAAGGGGTGTTTCCATAGCAACTGAAACGAGGAACATAAATATGCGTTCATTATTACCAATGCAACCCAAATATTAACCTAAAGTTTGAAGGCATACAAATAGATTTTAAGAGTTTCATGTGTTCAAGTAAATTAAATGAAGTGATAAAGGTAATCTATTAAATGATATCACGTATGTGTTGATGAGAATCAGAATAGTTAGACATAATGTCAAATCGTTACCTCACACACAGCATGAAAAGAATCAATTAAAACAAGTAAATACACATTATTTATTGCACATGAATTTATAGAAAATTTCAGTATATAAACTGTGTTCCAACACGTGAGCATAGATAGTCAGAGTCATAAATAAGATTCAATTATACACATACATGTAAGAGATCGATAAATTTTGTATTTAAGAGCAAACACAATAACAATATTAATTACCACAAGTGTGATTTTATATTTACTACACATTTGCATAAATTGACATTTATAATTTACCACTAATCAAAACATGCAATTAAAAGTTATAAATTAACATTTATAAATGGCGTCCCACTTAAGGGCTAGATATATTTGAGAAATTATTAAATTTACATATTTAATAATTAACCCATTTATGCATATTAACCCATTTATTTAATTTATAAATGGCTGCCCAACGCGTGACATTAGGTAATTTACACTACGTTTCAGAAGAAGTAAATTACGCGTAATTAAAACTAATCAAATGTGTATTTACTAATTCGAGTTAGCCTGCCAACATCGAAAAATTTTTTATTCATTTCATTTTTTATAAAAAATAAAGTTTGTGAAATAATTATTTCAAAATTGATTTCAAAAATTTTGAATGCAGTAATTTTTACGACTAAACTTTAAGTAAGAAAACAGGAAAGATTTCCTTAGCAGAGAGACAAAGAAAAGTATGCTCTCTTATTTAAAAAAAAAAAAACAATTTCTTGTTTTCTTTTTTCATTTACTTTTTTCGATGAATGATTATATTTTTAATCATAACTATTCCTAATTTAACTGAAATGTCTTTCACGTTATGAAATTGATACCAGTTTATAATAAATAGCAAAGGTATATTATATATTTATATTAATTTTGTATTATATTTATATTGTATACTTTTTATTATTAATAAAATATTTAAATTAATAGTGATCGTGAACCAGTCAATACCAGTAAAGGTTTAGCGAGTATCAATCGGTAAGTACAGACACACTTTTGACATCATTTGTGTCGGCGATTCGACAATACTTATTACCATCGTCAGGGAAATTGTTGTTGAGGTCTTACAAGACAAATTATAGTGGAGTAAAGATAGCTTAAAAATATGCATTATTCGGAATAATTACGAATGGCATAGTTTTTCCTAAAACCTTTTGAAATCACTTTGAAATGTCTTACAGAAAAAAGTTATAAACTTATATTTGTACGCTAATTATTTGTTAATTGTTTAAACAATAAAAAACAGTTTATCAAAAAATGACGAATTTCAAAGCAATTTGACTAAAATTGATATTATAGGGGTTTTTGAGGTCACTGAACAAAAATAAAATGTTAAAAAATAGAATTTCAAAATGGTTGATCTAATATGGCCGACTTTTCTTAAACAAATTATCAAAAAATATTATGTAAAAAGTGTCTGTACTTATTGACCGATCCTCGATAAGCCTTACTTAATTTTTTCATTTGACCTGTGATGGTAATCGGAATAACAATGGATTGTTCTTATTTTTAAACCCGATTGTCGTACGAACTAATTTTAGCAGATGCTAACCCTACATAACAGGGTTGAAGAAGGTACTTAAGCTGTTAGTTTAAAAACATGACGCCATATCGTTATGAAGGGAAAAATTTCAGTGGTGATTTCCCATTGCCTTCCACTGTCCTCCAATCTTGTTTACTCACCGACCCAATTTCTCGCTGAAAAATTGGCTGAACATGGAACAATTGACGCCTTTGAACTACGTTGATGGAGAAGATCTCCGTGAGTCCCGGGGACTGCGAAGAGGACTAACCAGAGTCAATTTTAGAATCAATCAATGTCCGATTCATTGGAGAGTCAAACGTCGCAGCTGAAACTCCGATACTTCGGTCATGTAATAAGGAAACAGGACTCGCTAGAAAGGAAAATGCTGGGGAAAGTGGATAGGAGGAGAGGACGGCAGAGGATCGACGGCGTCATTGAAGCAAAAAGTAAGAATATATAAGATCTGCGGGAAATAGTGAAGATAGGAAGGCTTAGCGAGTCGTGGATCATGGGATCAGATCACGAAGAATCGCCCATGACTGCACGACTGAACTGAACTTAAAAACGTGAAAAAGCCAAGGTTTCTCAGAAAGTGTTCTTTCTTTCTATATGAAAAATGAACGGTCTTTAATTGCAAAGACAATGCGAAAAGGTTTAATTATTTCGTTAATAAATGTTTATTTATTTTCGCTAAGAGAACAAACTATTTTTTTAAAGCACTTAATTAACATCAATTAGTAAATGACACACCACGTAAGTAGCCTAATAGTAAGTAAATAAACCTTAAGTAAATCAATGAACAAAATTAGTCATTTTTAGATTGTATTTATTGTTTGTAGCGGAATCTCGCAACACGTGCATACGAAGCTTATACGGCTGAAGCTATATATTTTAACAGATTAGGCAATATAAGTTAAATTTTTTTGGCGTAACAGGTTTGCATGATTTCCGGTGTTGGCGATTTTGTCCTTGAACACGTCTCGGCCGTATTATGTTTTCCTCCAGCTGCTAATAGCCTACTTTCCGCTTCGTCGCGAATCGTTACGAATTGAAACGTTTATTCTAACGCCTCCCTTTATTTCCAGGAAACTGTGCAGGCACAGATTCTACCTCATTGTAACGTCGTGTCAAGTCCCTAACTCGTCATCCTTCTCAGTTGATTGAGACAATACTATTTCCTTCATCTCACTCTTTGTTAATTCCATATTACTACTTCTCTTTATTGTCTGTAGTTTTTGTGTTATCCTCGTATAGATTATTCATGTTTGCAAACAGCGAGACATGACAGGCCATACCACCCTGAAACATGTATTACGTAGAAATGTAATGGAAGGTTCAGTGATATGAAAATCTTGATTAACTCTTAGTAATGCGGGAAAAGAAAAAGAAAAATAGTAATGCTGAAATAGTATTCCAAGAGATTAATATGACCAATTGTGTTGCAGTCGTAGTCAACAAGACAACAGAATTCATGACAGTGCGTACTAGTCAAAATCCAATTTAGAAAGTATCAGACAAAACAATAACTCACTGCAGATATAATATCAACTGCCAGAGTTAAAATACGATCATTCTTGATTGACATTTCAGTCACATCAGATGTACAAAGCAAACAACAGGGGAGGAGTGTAAGCATTTACTCTTTGGGATAAAACAATTGTTTATGCCAAACATCGATATCGTATCAACGCCAGAGTCGTAAACCATTATATCTCTCACTGTTAGCGTTCACTGCCTTTCAGACAAACAGTAATACTATCACTTTTTATTACTTGCAGAATATTTAAGGATTTCATAAAACGTGTAATATGGGTAGGTAACAAAAAGAGATAAAAATGGATCGCAGGAACACTTGCTTTTCCTAAAAGTATCTAAGATATAAGACTACGTTATCATTACTGTGCTGGCGTAGTTAAGCAGAAAAGATATTAATGCACTGGTGTAGCAAACTTTCCCGAAGTTTTTCGCTCAGCTAAAGAGCCGTAATTCCATGCCGTTTTATTGTCCTCCAAGGAAATCTAATTATTATTAATAAGGAATAATAATTTATTATGTTTAACTAAAAAAATTGCTGATAGGAGCTGGATAACCATAAGATTTATTCTCTGCATTTTTTTCTTGAACCCTAATGATAGTAGAACTAAATAAGATCTGCAGTTAGTGTTAATTGTCTCGACTAATTAGATTCTAGTTTTGTTGAACGAGCGAAGTAGGTTCCCAGTTTTAACTCGACCGTTTAGCATTTTCTGTCTGTCTGTCTATCTATGTCTATTTGGGTATGTATCACTATATAAATTTTGAACACCTGAACCGATTTTCATAAAACTTGGCATGCGTGTCCACACTCTCATCCTACAGATCCCTATTGTTTTTTAGATTGATCCTCCCAAAAATTGGGGCGGAGGGAAAAATGAGACGGGTTAAATTGTGAAAAAATCGCAAAAGCCCATGTGAGGCATCAAATTAAAGAGAATTTTAACTAACAACTGAATGTAGTGCTCAGTTTTGGAAATCAAAATTTTGGAACCCCAGGATCCAAAAAGAGAGATAAAACATGAAGTAAATCCAACAGGGTGTCAAACTGAAAGGATCTGTAACCCAAGTCTGAATGTCTCGAATTTTTAGTGTTTATTGTATTATTTTGTGCTCTATAATTGTTATATTATTAAAGAAATAGTTAAGTAATCGGGATTTTTGTAATTTTGTTGTTGAGATTTATGCAATAAAAAATAACGTATTTAGTTCAAAATAGTGAGCGGGTCCTGCAGATCAGGGAGCATATAGTTATCATTAGTGCCCGGATCTTTATTTAAATAAATATTTTTGTATTTAAATAAATATGTTGCTATTTTTGAGGATAAATAAATATTTTGTTTGTTTGAGAAAATAAACAAATTTTTTCTCATTTAATTTAAATATTCTCTTCCTTAAAAAATAATGTATAGATGAACAGAGACGTGAATAAAGAAATGAAGGAGTCATTCCTTCGAAATGGCGTTCTTTGAATCGCTGCTTGCCGCCTTCCAGTTGGGGGGAAGACGAATTGAGCCAGCTATACCTGGAAATGGTCGAGTTGAGCCGGGATTACGAAAGCGAAAAGTTCCGAGTTGGGCCAGCTTTTGTTGACGATATAATTTCTTCTAATCTCTTCTAATCCTTTCTAATCCCTCATTCTATACCTGACCAAAGAGTTTTATTTGGAAAAGTGGTCTTTTTTGTATAAATATTCGTAGACTACAAAAATGAATTTCAAGTTGAATTTTAATAATTCAATTTAATTTTAATAATTCAATAAAAATAAAATAAAAAAAAGTGAAGCGCTGGGGATCGAACTCGATACCACGGGGCGACAAGGCCGTAACACTAACACCTCGGCCACCGATCCCTTTAAACGCAACTCCTTTACGAACAAATATAAAGAGGCGCTTCAGTTTTTTTCTAGCAGTACGTGTTTAGACCCGGACCGTGGTAAGCTAAAAATGCCGAAAGTTAAAAGTAATTCAAGTTCTAAGATAAGAGCATTCGTTGCGGAGTTTCCGGAAATTTTCAAAAGTGATAGTGATATTTTGTTTTGCAAATGTTGCAACATTCGCGTAAATCACGACCAAAGAGGGACAGTTTTACAACACTTAAACACAAATAAACATAAGGAGAATTCAGCAAAAACAAATTCCGCTCAACAAAGCCTGTTGACAACGCAACTGGCAAGTACTTCACGTAAGTCGGAATTTAATTTTGATTTAGCAAAAGCTTTACTAAGTGCTGACATCCCTTTCTGGAAACTTCAGAATGACAATTTTCGTATATTTCTCGAAAAATATACTAACTATAAAATTCCCGATGAATCTACATTGCGCAAAAACTATTTGAGCGATATTTATGACGACTTTTTGTCTAAAATGAGGAGTTTCCTTAATGAAAAAAAATTTGGGTTTCTATAGATGAAACAACCGACACAGAGGGTTGCTATATAGCCAGTGTGATTGTCGGCGTTTTATCTGAAGACAAAGAAGAGTCTGCAAAATCGTTCGTCCTGACAATGGAAGAACTTCCGAAAACCAACCATCAAACAATTGCTAAATGTTTTAATGATTCAATGAATCTTATTTGGCCGAATGGAATAAAATACGATAATGTACTCTTATTTGTGAGTGACGCAGCACCTTACATGTTGAAAGCAGGTAAGGCAATTCAAATATTTTACCCGAAGATGATTCATCTTACTTGCATGGCCCATGGGATGCACAGATTGGCTGAAGCTGTGAGGACAGAGTTCAAAGAAATTAATAATTTAATTTCAAGTGTGAAAAGGATTTTTTTTAAAGCGCCAAGGAGAGTTCAATTGTTCAAAGAAATGAATCCAGGGCTGCCACTACCTCCTCAACCAATCGTGACCAGGTGGGGGACATGGTTGTCGGCTGCATTTTATTACGCTGAAAATCTTCAATCTAATTGTTTTGATGAAGATGAAAGCGTGGCCATCGGTGAAGCTAAACAACTGTTGAAATTAAAAACAATAAAAAATGACCTCGTCTATATAAGTTCTAATTTTAAAAAGATTGCAACGACAATTGAAAATTTGGTAAAAAAGAATGTTGCTCTCACAAGTAATTTGGAGCTAATATTATCATTCCGCTTGGAGCTTAAATCATGTCCAGGTAAAATAGGAGAAGAAATAAACCGAAAATTTGAAGCAGTGTTAAAAAAAAACCCCAGGCTATTCAATTTTACAACGAATCAAAAACAAGCTTCTTGGGATTGAAGAAAAGGAAGAAGAAAATGAAGATGTCGAAATATTAAACGCTTTAAGCCCTTCAGACATATCTAAGTTTAAGTATGCTCCTATAACTTCATGTGATGTGGAAAGAAGCTTCTCGCAATATAAAGCTTTGTTTAGAGAAAATCGACAAAGTTTTACTTTTGATAAAAAAAAAAATATTTATATGCAGTGTCAACAAAGTTTTGTAAATTAAAAAACGTTAGTAAATATATTGTGTTTTTATTAAATATTCCACCTTTTTTGTTAAATATTATATTTAAATATTTGCCATTTTTAAATAAATAAAAATCCGGGCCCTAGTTATCATGATAGTGATGGTTGTGTGGTAATAGTGGTAGCATTGATACTACTACTACTACTACTACTACTACTACTACTACTACTACTACTACTACTACTACTACTACTACTAGTACTAGTACTAGTAGTAGTAGTAGTAGTAGTAGTAGTAGTAGTAGTAGCAGTACCAATAGCAGTAGCAGTAGTAGCAGCAGCAGCAGCAGCAGCAGTACCAATAGCAGTAGCAGTAGCAGCAGCAGCAGCAGCAGCAGCAGCAGCAGCAGCAGCAGTAGGAGTAGGAGTAGTAGTAGTAGTAGTAGTAGTAGTAGTAGTAGTAGTAGTAGTAGTAGTAGTAGTAGTAGTAGTATCAATAGTAATATCAATAGTGGCTAAAATAATATGGACTGAATAAATAGTAGTCATATGATGCTCAAATCTACCGCGTAATTACTAGGAACACTAGACAACAGAAGTGTCTACGTGATGTATTTCTATGCAAAGAACTGGAAGATAGTATGAGATCATACTAAGATATGTATCCAATATGTAAACAGAGGCAGTACGTAAGTAAAAGAACAGATAATCATAGTCATTTATGTTACCAATAAGAGTAAAAGAAGTTTACCCCTCTCTTTTGTAACTTCGAAACAACACGCCGGATTCTTTATCAGTCATCATGTCTTTTACTCGAGTCACCGTGAATGTTTTTCGTCTAAGAACAGCCTATTATCCCGTCGTTTATTGTAAGTATGAGTGCCTTCTTTCTCAATAATTGCGTATAAATGCGAGTCCGTATCTTCGCTAATAGCACTGGTGTTGACAATTTCACCCCCATAACCGTGATCTCGAGGGCCCTAGCCCCTTTGCACACGTTAACAAATAAGGGTAAGTCTGTTTGTTTGAGCATAATTACTTGTATACCTACACCCTAACGTAACTACCCCACACTAAGTACTTCTGTTTTCTTACCGTGCTATCTCCGAGGTTCTATTGCTGGTAGTTAATAGTCAACATTGTTTCTTGTTTGAAGAAACCCTGGGGGTGGAGTGGGGGCGATAAGAATCCCAAAAGCTGAGGCGAGCGATCTAGTGTAGGATTACCCTCTACTGGCTGACCTCATAAAAAGGACTAAATATTATCGCCGCTTGGCTAACATTCTTGCAATTAGCATAGCAACATCACATAACTGAACAACCGTTGGGATGAACCACTGCACATTTGATGGTATTACGAGTAATGTTTCTGAAACTCTCAATAATAATGCAGCTAGGTATAAGATCATTTCGTTTCTGAAATATGAATAAGCGATAAAATTAACAAATTGAAGGGTGAATGTGGAAAAGGGCGAACCTTTAATTAAGAGTTCACGTAGATTTATTATTAAAAATAAGATCTCAAAAGAGAAGCTTGAAATCGCCTTTGATATTTTTAAAAACAATGTAATTATTTTTTAGATTTCTAATTAATATTAGGGAGTAGGAAGAAACTAAAGTTTCTCTTTCTCTTTGGTCGTCTGTTGTCAGATGATCTTTCTTCAGAGAACAGATAATAAGTAGCCTATTGCTTATTTTCAGTTGTATTTATGATACCTTCTACCATCAAAAATTGAAGTTTCACACTTATTTCAGACTCTTAGTTACAAATAGAAGTGAAAATTCTTGCTCTTCTATTGGTAAGTTTGTTTGCTCAATTTTAAAAGTAAAACCCTCCCGCTGGGCCCATTTAATTCCTGACGTCTTTTGGTCTTTCCTGATCTTTTCAGATATGCCTTAACTCACTGCCATGTACGTATAATTTAATTTCTAAATTGTACTACGAAATCCATTATCTTTAAGGTTCATAATTTCCAAGCACAGATATTCAAATACAGTTTTTTGTTGCCTGTAATATTTTAAAAAATTTTCTGATTGGCTCTTCAAAAGCTGACAAATTTTTTATGATAGTTTCACTTTCGAAGAAGCAGATATTACGTAAGAGAATCCTCGTTTTTGTCACACGTTACGTGCTATGATAGAAACGTTTTTGTAGAACGCGAAAACGAACCAACTCTGTGATAAATTTTCTCATATCCATTATGCAAATATATCATGGTTACAGATATTTAGTATATTCAATTTCAGTAGTTTTGTAGCGAAAAGTAACTGGAAAAATAATAGTTAGGCAGGTATTACTGAAAATCAGAAAGGAGCAGACGATGTCAAAATAAAAGTAGCGTAGTAGCCAATATTCCTGATACGCTGCCGGCCCATCAGTTGTACTAAGCTGGTTTAACTCAACGAATCATTTTAAGGAATACCTGAACTCGAACGCGAATTATACGTAACTATAAGAAGTGCACTGTGTCAGAAGTCGGTATACGTATTTCACTTTAAGCACGTTGTATTATGCTCTACTGTACATTCGACTTTAGTACTGCATGGTGAGCTGGGCTGGCAATGTTTGCATACTGGACAGAGAAAGCAATATACGCATACCTTATAAAAGGCCAAATCTAGACAGCCCTTTATACCTCTATGAATAAATTGTCACCACTAAGATGCATACTTTACATATAGGAACTGTGGAAATGTTCAATAATAGAACAGTCCAAAACATTGTATTACATTTTTTTGCGACTACATCTTGTTTAGACAGATAGCGACTTAATATGCGGGTTTGTCTATGGCTGCCGTGACAAGGTAGTGCCAAGTTCATGAACAGCCATGAATTCTGGACCTTTTATCTCTCCGTACTCCGTTCTTATTGTTATAACTCTTTTATGGTTAAATTTTTCTTTCCCAGAGCCAGTTGAAATACCCATTATACAATGAAAGAAATAAGAGTTCCCATCCGCTTCGCTCAGTATTATTTTTTACATTAATTTGTAAGTTGTTCAGTTTTTTTCATAAAATATCCGTGTCCTTTGTAATGATTAACCATACTTCTTCTTTTCCGATGGCGCTAATCCGATATGGAGCCTTGGTCTCCTCAACTGACTTCTTCCAGGCATCCCGGTTCAATGTCTCTCTCTTCCAAAGTCTAGCATTTATCATTTCCTGGAATACACTGCTACTGCACCGCATTCTCGGTTTGCCCAGTAGCCGTTTTCCTCCTGGTTGGCCATTATACACGTTTGTTGGGAGTATTCCGGCGTTAGCAGTGCGTACCCTGCCCATTGGAGACGCTTCAGCTTTATATGGTCCGAGAGTTTGATTTTTTCGTATAATGCGTAGAATTATGATTGTTCGTAACTCTTATGCTTCTTTCGAATATCCTACGGGACGTACTCCGCTCAAAGGTGTCCAGCATGTTGCGAGATTTCTGTGGTAAGAATCAACACTCATATCCGTAGGATAGCACTGTTCAGACGAGCATTTTGTGGAGCTGAAGTTTTCCGGTGGACATTGCGAAACCTCATAACGGACATAAGGGTGGAGAAGGTACGATTTCCTGCAGTCAGTCTCGTCTAGATCTATTTTATCTCTTCCGTTAGTGCGAGCTATTCACGCACTCGGTGAAGCTTTATTCGACACCGTAGACTTCCTAAGGTTGTGCAAAGGTATTAACGTAAAGTAAAAACAGACTCACCAGTATTATTACCACTTACAAGCCTACTTAACGAATACGTCATCCTGAGTTCAGGGGTTACTTTACAGGATGATGTACTCGTATACTGACAAAATTAATTTTCATTTTACAGCCTGGATTTGTCACTTAAATAAATTCAACGCAATTCATACGCAAGTACGAATATGAAGTATCTACATCTGCACCTAAGTTTACAAGACTGTACATTCTTGCTTGGAATTGTAGCGACCAGTGTTTCGAGTTCTTAAGACGAATCATTCCGCTTTTTCTTTTCCTTTCTCACCTCTAGACCCCCGTATATCCATCAGGGCCGTTCTTAGCAAACTGCTAGACCCCTATAATCGTCCATATCCTTCCTAAAACTAAACAACAGGTTCGTCGACAATAATTGTTTCACGCCTCGCACTGCCGTCCGGAATAACTGTTTACTCTCTTGGAGCTTGTATATGTTGAAAACTTCATTCGAGTGTTACGCATGCTTAACGTTGTAGTTTGATAATATTTGAGTAAATATTAATTTCAGGAACTGATATTAATAAAAAATTAAGCAAAGTATTTTAGGAATCAAAATTAGAATAGCTAAAAAGAAGAAGTTCCCTTCTCTTCGTTTCCTCACTGTCTGACTCTCTGTCCGTCTGTATACCTCTGTCTTTGTCTCTGCTATATTTGTCTGTCTGTGTATCTCCTCCCTCCCTCTCGCTCACTCATTTTTTCTTCTCCCTTTTTTCTTATTGACTGAACGGGGGTCCCTAACCGCAAGTCCCTGTGCGACCGCGATTACAACATCAACTAAGAGAGGCCCTGATTCTCTTTTTCTCCTTCAGCTAATATTACTGTTTACTCGATACTTCTTTGTCTTATAATTTTTCTTATCCAGTCACCTGTTTTTCAATCATGTCTCGTTTCACGTCTATGTATCTCCATATGGTTTCCACTCCTTTATCCTTCTCAATACACTAACAGATGCTCCTTCCTAAATTTTCTCACCAATTTCTTTCGCATTTTTATTGCTTCACTACATCACCAACATTTAGGATTTCATTTCATTCTTTGTTCGCAACATTCTTCTTCACCTGTCTTCTTCGGACGGATAATTAAAATTACCTTTATGACCCTTGTCAATACTATCTAGAAGGTATACCGTTTCTGCCACAGCCCTTATTGCTGCTTAGTCACTCTACCTTTTACCCTATGTACCAAGTCTTCGGTCCACAAACTAACAACACAGAAGGTAAAGACAGGAGACAAAAAGTCATACAATGATTGTTCATTTTGAGTGCTATGAATAAAAATGAAGTTTGGACGCAAAATATTTTACACTGTTTTCACATGCCGTGTACGCGCACCTTTACTGAACGGCTAACAAAAAACCCATGATTTCTGCTACATAAGTGTATTACTATTCAACAACTGAGATGTAAAAGTTCGTATTAGATAAAAATGTGGCGATTTCATCATTGCACGACACTGAAAACTTTTCGAAAATCAAAGAAGTGTAAATAATAAAATAAAAATAATCCGATTTGGAGAGAAAGAGGGGATACGATGTGTATATTATGAAATTTGCAAACGTTTCGTAAGGAGAAATTGACAATGTCGTCAGTGATGTGTGAAATATTGCGAGACGGTGAAGATCAAAGCACACTGTACACAGACGGGGGTTACCGTTCTGTGTCATGCATACGGAGGAAAGAAAATTTTCTTCAAGCTTCTACTAGTACAGAATTTCAAGAAAACATTTGTATCTCTATGTAGTCACATATTGATATTTTTACGCGCACACACTCTAATTTGTTTATTTACTTTGTAACTTCTGTACTGATGCATACTGTCATCATTATTATATCCACATTTCCTACCTTCTGTTTACTTCTTTTATTGCAACTTTCATCTTTTCGTATTGTTTTTAATTGTGGTTTAATCGAATATTTAATTTATGTTATTATATTTTATATTTTAATACTGTAATAAATGTGTACCGATACAGATATTGATTTGACACATTCGAATTCTCTAACGTAAATATCACTAGTACATTAATCCCCTGACATGTCACTGACATTGTAACACAACTAAAATTTGCTTTCTGTACAATGAAATAAATAAATTTTGAATAATTTTGTTATTTTATGATCAATAGTGCCTATGTGTGTGAAATTAATATATTAATATTCTGATTGTTCTGTGTGTTTTCATTACAAGAATTATTTAGCATTTTTTGATTAATTTTGTTTGCCAAGGTATCAGTAATTTTGGGGTTGTATGCAATTTGGATTGCAGTATTATATATAATTTTATTTTTTTCTGTATTCATAATTTACTTAAAGGAATTTTATTCATTCTATATACCATAGAATTAAGTGCAGCATATTTGTATTGAGGAGGATGAATAGAATTTTTGAGAGTAATTAAAGAATTTTGATTATTATGTCTGAGTATATGGGTATGGGTGTATGGTTATTTTGGTAATATCTAAAAAATTTAGTTTATTAACAGTTTCATGCTTTGTAGTAAAATTTATGTTGTTATGGAGATTATTAATTAAATTTAAAATTTGATTAATATTATGACCATTATTTTGAGATATGTAGAGCGTGTATCTACATATATACCGTATAATAATAGCCTATAGGGTCTAGAATTTTAATAATATCATGTATTTTTATAGATAAATGTTGTAAAAATATTTCAGATATGATTGCGGAAGTTGGAGCTCCCATTGCTAGTCCATCGTTTTGTTGGTGAATATTATTATTATACATAAAATAATTTTGGTTTAGAATATTATTTAAAATGTTAGCTATTTGTTTAAAATATTGAGAATTATTATTAATGATCGTGAGATTATTATTAATAATTTCAATTGTTTCTTTAATTGTAATATGTGTATACATGTTTGATATATCGAAAGAAAATAACTTTTTTATTTTATTAATTTCAATTTTATCAAGAATTTGGGTAAGACGATGGCTGTTTTTTAAATTGTATGTACGTTGAAATTTTACTTGCTGTTTTAAAAGTTTTGAAATAAGTTTAGAAATTTTATAATTTGGTGCAGTTTTAGTATCTATTAAGGGTCTAATTGGGTTTTCTACTTTGTGTAATTTATTTAAGGTGTTTAAATTAGGGGAGGCAAGGATTTTTCATTATTAGTTTATATTTATTACCTTTAAGAAAGATCTTATTATATTTAAGTTGTTTTTTATTATTATGTTATCAATTTTTTTTTGAAATTCATTAGTTGGACCTTTACTTAATTTTATAAAGTTATTTGAATTTATAAGATTTAATTTTATAATTATAATTTTTTATTTTCTAATATTTTATTATCTATAATTACACAAGCATTACTTTTATCATCTTTGACTGTAGTTGCATTATTAGTTATTAATTTATTTTTAATTATTGTTTATTATTATGTATGTTTTTTATTTTGATGTTTTTAGATTTGTAATTGACTTTATTAATCTTTTTATATCAATATTTATTAATATTTAATGTACAAATTAAATGAATAAGTAAATAAATAAACCTAAAAGCCCTGATGATATTATTCCATTCATATTTTTTATGCAATTTATTCAAATTAAAATTCAAGTTAATCGTATAACATGTACACCTTTCACGGTATAAGAACATGCTCTTGTGAAATGTATGTATTGTGATTATAATGTAATACTACCGGAATACTTGTCTTATTTTTAATTCATACCTGCAAAAGTAAGGGTTTACTTTTTACCCCCTCCCCTACCCCACACACAAACACACCCTCCACCGTACGTCTACAAAATAATTCACAATAAATAATATTCAAGGTTAAGGAAATTTAAACATTTAAAAAATTTTAATAATAGTAGGCAATTTATGTGATTCTTTACAATATGTTTGCCTATGAAATTATTACTTAGGAAACATGAGGTATGGCGATTTAAAGAGGAAAAATTCTACAGCATCCCAGTGATATTACTTTCTTATGAATTCTCCTTCTGTGATTTCATTACTGTATATTGTGATTTTATCACTATTGTTCATAATATTATTTTGCTTTTTAGATCGATCGGAATGATTTTATCTTTATCATAAGAATTGACGAAACGATAAAAAACTGTTGAATACGCTCGGGAAATTTTCTGTGGAAAAATCAGAAAAGAAAAATCTGTGGCAGATCCCATAAGAAAAAATGTTTATTGGACGTTGAAATAATGTCACTGAGACTAGGTCGAACTGTATAATCTAATGACGTTGTGTGCTTGGGGTAGATAATAGTAAAAGAAAGAGATGGGATGAAGCCAAGCCAAGCCAGCAGCCCCTAAATGAAACTCTGCTATAAAAACAGTCAATGATTTGTAACGTCCAACGAATGGATACTTTATGACACTCAAGCTATGCGTTTTTATTGATACCGCTGTGTCTGTATTAAGTTCCAGATAGTCTCGTATAGATGTCTAAACAGCCGGTTTATAACATATTGTTATAGGGTTTGATTGAAATCATTGGCGTCCATAATGACCCAAATATCTCATATTTATAGCAGTTGATGCTTGCGAAGGGGAATCCTCGTCCTCCCTTCTCGAAGCGCTTCGTTTTTCTTTCTCTGTCTTTCCTTCAATTTTCTGTAGCAAACTGGATATGGAAATAAATTCCTAAAAGGCGCCACATTGGGCCAATAAAACAGCGGAAACTGTTTGCGGATTTTTCTCAACAAAAACAAACTCTTTTTGAACAGAACCTTGCTTCAGAAACTAACTTTCCGCCGGACCCTAACGTATTAACATATTTATACTATATATACTTTCTGTCAGAGATTCTGTTCATATTTTGTTCCAAAGTTGGCCGTCATGGTCTATTGTCTTAATACAATATATCTTTAGCACGGCCGCACCCAGACGGACAACAATTTTATATTCAGCATATTAAAAATGAAAGAAAACCGTGTCTTTAGTTTCCGCTTTAATTATTGAAGTATGGACATTCGGCTATGAAACCAATAAAGGATTATATAATAATTTTGAAAATGTATACCTATAGGACAATTAAAAATATCTTTCAAGTTAAATATAATTTTTAATATTTCTATGCGAAATAACAGCTAAGAGAAACTGTGAGATTAACCAAAATTTACGATGTAGAGATCCCTCAAAAAATTTAAATTTGTATTTGCCGTAGTAAAAACATTGTGTTCGTACAAAACTTCTTATCTCGAGTATTTATTATACTGGAATATTTATCTCAGATATTTATTACCAACAAGACTGTAAACGTAAATTGGTGTGTTGAGAGGATATGAAATGACCGTGGGGCAACCATCTTAGTATCAATTCATATTCATAGTGTAGTCCCTTTCTTGAGATTTTGGAAACAAAACGCTAGTTTAGTTTAGTTTAGTTTAGTTTTCTCTAAACAAAAATTTTTGATTATATTAAATTAATCGTGTCGTTTGTTAACGTCCGTAACCAGTTATCTCGCAATAATTGTTTTAACGTGTTGTAAATATGTGTGAAACTCGTATCGGTCAGTGTTTTTATAATTATGATTAACTAGCTGGATACCCGTGCTTCGCTACGGTGATTATCAGAAAAGAAACAGAATGTAAAATCAGAAAATAGAAGTAGGCTATTTGTGAAGCTTAGATGTCGGTATTTTGAAACTAAGAGAAACTATTTAAGCTCGATCAATTTGATGATGATCAGGCTTGAAGATGATCAATTTGATCAAGCTTGACCAATCAACTATTAAAGCTTGAAAACTAGTGAGTTGTTAAAAATGACGCTGTATTATTTAGTTTGAGAGGGTAAGCTAAGTTTCTGTTAGAGAGATTAAGACAGTCCTTTATTGTAAGTCTAACAACAATAAAATAGATGGGCTTAAGCCCTTTGATCCCACCACCACCCCTGGTTTTTTGGTCTACGTAGCCAGGCTAATAACTTGCTTAGCATATACTTTCAGTTGCTCCCTCAGATTAAGTGCTCAGGACCTCCCTGTAAACAACATTTCTGGTTTTGGTCTCTGGCTGGAGGATGACCAGGCTGTCAAGTGAACTGACTCTGGAGAACACCACGTATAACTGGCCATGGGAGAAACAGTCACTCCTCAGATCCACACCAGCCACTATCAAACTCTGCTCCTGTGCCTTATTGATGGTCATGGCATAGCACACCTTAACGGGAAACTGCAGACGTTTGAACTGAAAGTGGTAGTCTGATGGTGGTAGTATGTGGTAATTCTTCAGAGGAATTCGGGGGATGATGACGGTTTCTCCCTTACCGACGCCTGTGAAAATCGTGGGTTCGATGACATGTTTGTGCAGAACCCTGGTGCCATTGCACAGTTTCGGAGGGTTTAGATTGCGCAACAACATGATTGAAGCGCCAACCTTGAGGTAGAGGACGTGAGGTGGTACTCCTGGTGGGTCGAGAGTATGCAAGAACTCCACAGGGTAATGTACAGCATCCTTAACCTCCACCACAGAGTCCACAGACTCATACCTCATATGCTCAGTCGGCAGCTTCTCCAACAGAAAGTTGTTGATGCTGTTGGCTGAGACGTTTGTTGCAGTGAGAATACCTCTTACCCTTAGCCATGAAGTGCAATCCTCTCTAGCCTGATGAATGTTGGGGTAAATTCTGTCACTGAAGCTGATCAGATCTCTCACAGCATCGCAAAGGTTATCAGGAATATTTATTCTTCCCTCCTCTTCCAAAATCTTGCCATCACCAATATCAAGCAATAAGTTAGGAAACTCCTCTACCCTCAAGTCACGTTGGAGGTGGACAGGCATGTTAACTCTCAAGGACAGGACTTTGACATTAGGCCATAAGAGAGATGACTTGAGACAGGCCTTGACTTCATCTGCACGTGTCCCTCGTGGCACAACAGGCGAAGTCTGTCTGAAGTCACCAGACAAAAGCACCGTAACTCCACCCACAAGACGGTTGCGGTCCCTAATGTCCTGGAGCGTCCTGTTCAGACACTCAGTACCTCCCTTGGTGCACTCATCCCAAAATAACTTTGGCTTCTCGAAGCACCTGAGCCATGTCACTCTGCTTAGAGATGTTACAAAGTGCAGACTCAGAATGATTCAGGTTGAGAGGTAACTTGAAGGCAGAGTGAGCCGTCCTGCCTCCGTTGATCCAGGTAGGTCCAACATCTGAGGAAGCAACGGCAACGGCGATGTTCCTTTCGCCCCTAATTGTGGCTAGCAACAGATTGATCAAGAACGTTTTGCCAGTGCCACCAGGAACGTCAAGAAAGAACAACTGCCCAAAATCAGAAGCAATGATGTGCATGATTTCATCGTAGGCTTTCCTCTGTTCTTGATTTACTTTTGGAACATTCACAGCAACTGTTTCGGACAGCTAAACGGTATCATAAGACAGTTCCTTCAGGTGCTCACGGTTGGCGACAACGGCTGCTTGCTCTCGTGAAGGTGGTGGAAAAAAGTACTGCAGGAAGGATACAACTAAAAAAGCGGCATTATCAGTGTTGCGGTTTTCGCATTTTTTCGCGGATAGACGTTAAAGCTTTCAAAACTCTTTCTTAGTGAGCACCCAGAAGCCAAGACGAATATACGAGTACGTGTAGAACTTAGAACTCAAAATAAACCATCAACGCCACATAGCAAGGCATAGAGGGACAGGGTGAACTGTTTCGCGATTATTTTCGCAACTCCTCGTGGTTATAGGTTAGATGAAAAAAATACTGTTTTAGTAACTCCCCAAAAGCATAAAGGAAAATAAAAACATAAACATTAGACTTCCAGGAAGCGTACAGTTGAAAAAAGCTGCATTATCGGTGTCACGGTTGTTAGCGGTTTTTCGCGGTTAGGCATTAAAGTTTTCAAAACTCTTTCTTAGCGAGCACCTAGAAGCCAAGAGGAACATACGTGTCGAATTTCAATGTAGGCTTTATAGTTATGGAGATTTCGTGATGAGTGAGTGTATTAGTGAGTGAGTGGTATTTGGCTTTTATATATATACGCGTAGATAACAGTAAATCCATTACTGTTGTCCCCATTTATTTCTTCTGAAAATTTTAAATTCATATTGTTAAGGGTCAGTAGTTTACATTTTCCAAACCATTTTTACCCGGCTTATTATGCTTAATATTTCTCTCTTACTAGTATATGAATTACATTCTTTGTTATTCTACTTCCGAAGTACGAGAACTCACTGACGCTCTTCAGTGGGTCACATGCTAGTAATTTGTTTCTTGTTTTATCACCTCGTTTTCCTGTTTGTTTTATGACGTTTTCCTTTCCCAAGGAAATTAAAATTTCTTTCAGCCTTACTACTGTTAATTCTCTCCTCTTATCATCGCTATAATTGCAATATTGTCATCAAAACGAAACATAACCTGTATTTCATCACGAACTTAATCTTTACGATCCTCATCGAACGTTTCTTACCATGGTTCTCTTGCCTCATTTATAAAATTATGAGTCATAAATTAGGAGTGGAACCATCACCCTGGCCATTCCTCGTGTTCAATAAATTTTACTGTAGTATTTTAATCACCATATAGATTTCACAATGTACCTATTTATTCCTTTTACCTTCAGCTTCCCTCACTAACTGCGACAACGTCTCCCACACAACGTTGTCAATTGCTTTTCGACGTCGGCGAAAGGATGTACGTAAATTTTCTGTTCATCGGCCGTTTTTTCCAGAGAAAATGTTAAAGGCAGTATTAACTCTCTCGTTCCTGCGCCTCCCTAAAGCCAAACTGATCCTCGGTGGCTCAGTTTATCTCGGTAATTTGTTTATCTCGGTGTGAAGTGTCTTATTCGGCTATATGGATACAATACTAGGACCACAGTGAAAACACAATGCAAACAGTGAAAACACAATGCAAGTGTTGGCGTTATGGTGTTACACATTCCCTGGTAACAAGAATAACACAGAAAGAGGTAGAACGAAGGATAGAAGGAAAGCCAATACTATGGGACACGCTAAATAAACGACGAGTTCAGTGAATAAACACGCTGCGGCATGAGAGCCTGCTAAAGACAATGTTCAAATGGGCAGTTGGAGTAGAGAATAGATAGGGGACGAAGGGAAGAATATATGGAGTAGGTCACGGAAGATATGGGTTACTAATTTTATTATGAATTGAAAAGATTGGTGGAGAAGAGATCGCCTCTGTTGCCAATAAATTCTTGGATAGCTGACCAAAAGGACGATTCTGCTTATGGAAATTTTATTGTTTTTAATATAATCGTAATTTGCTGCTTTTAGAATCATCGAAATGGCTTACGACAGGCAAGACAGGCTGATGATTTCAGCTGTACGACATACTAGCAAGTTCACGTCGCCAGCACTACACTTAACTCGTCTGATACACTCGTTTTCATACACTGAGTAGACCTCAGGACTGGAAACAGTGCAGTGATTTTATAGTGATTTCCAGGAACAAAACTGGGACAGCTTAATGAAGGATGTGCTCGCCAACTTCCCTGTGTTAAATTATTAAATTTGTAGCGTGACAGATATAAGCATAATATTGAATGGCAATTGATCATTAGAATAATAAAGTTATAATATTTAAATTTGGAAGAAAGCATTAAGTTTAATATAAATAGATTAATTCATAGCAACTGTGGAAAGAAATCATTATTATAAAGAAAATCCAAGTTCAAGTAAAAGGAGTTACTAGTGATGAGTCATCCAAGACCAGTCTCATAACCAAAGGTTTTCAAGGTATAACCCAGGAAGGTAAAAAAGTAAATAATAAAGCAGTACTGAATATGACCAAACCCACAACGAGGGAGAATAAATAGAATAGAAACCCTAAAATAAGCCAAGATCAACCAATACAGGTTGTGTATTTCTGTAATAAAGAAGAAGATGGAGAAGATCCCAAGAAACCTGATGGCAACAAGAAGAAGATGGAGAAGATACCAGTCCCAGAAGGCAGGAGAAAAGAAGACTGAAGAAAGAAGAAGAGGGCAGCATCCTGAAGAAGATGTCATGCTCTTATAAAAGACACCCAAATCCCTATATCCCCAAAATAAATATCTAAAAATAAAAGTATAACGAAATAAAAACCACATGTATATAAATTTAAGAGAGAGGAGTGTATAAAGTAAAAGTTTCCTGTGGACTAAGATGAAACAATAATATAGTACCCATGGAACAAATCTCCATTGAAAAAACGCTAACCAATTTATTATGTTAATAAGACTATACGACCATTTAGCATTAACATAATATATAAGTGCAAAGTGAACCAGTGATAGTTTTGGGTATTATAAAAAATGAACCTTGTGTTTCATTCTTGGCAATCACAAACATTGGATGCAATGAAATATGCATTTTTCAATGACTTAAAATATGTACTGTGACAATATGTTGTTCATAAGACATGAATCTGTTTAAAATAACATTTTGTTTTACATGAAAAAAGGAAAACAGAGTTCATAATACCTTTTGAACAATTAATACTATTTATTTGTTAATGACAGGGTACAATTCCCCAAAGACAATGTAAAAGACAGTATAAAAACTGTAGAATCCTACTTATAATAATGTTTAGAAATAAGAATATAAATATAAGGTTTTTATGTATATAGTACAAGAATGTTTAAAAATGTATTAGATATAAGGCCATTTGTTTGGGTCTGAAACAACTAACATCAGAACTATAAAAATAGTTACCACTTGTAAATAGTAGAGAGTAATTAAGATGTTAGTTAGTAAAAAACCTTTTTTGTAAGCCATATTTCCATGTTTAGAAATAAGGATTGTGTTGCAAAATGTCTGACTTGAAGACAACCATTTATTTAAAAAAAAAAATATATTCTTTATTTGTTTTAACTATTGTTTGTATTGTAACCAATACTAATTGTTTTTGTGTAATTTAAAAACATGTTTAATTTATAATACTATTTGTAAAAGTCAGAGAGGGTATCACACATCATATATTGTTTGTAAATTATTTTGTAAGAAAAATTGTTAAAAAATCATAGGCCAAAAGAATGGAAACCAAACTTCATCAAAACAGAGAAATTGCTCAATTAAATGCAAATAAACAAAAGGGGTTTAGACAAAATAAACTTGAGATCATGCCATATAATTGCACATACCATTTAGAGAGATTTTAATAAATTATATTCAGAATTATAAATAAAAATAACTAAACTCAGAAATTTAGACATGGGAGTCATATATTCCAGAATAATGTTTCAGAATACAACTAATTCAATTAACTACCAGAAAATAAGGGAATATGAACCTTTTAATACAATATAGGATTATTAATATTAAATATAACTGATAAAATGGCTGAATTTACATTATAACAGGAAGTAAATTTTGGAAATGTTTGACTTATCAGAGTATATCAAACTGAAAGTAAAATTACTATTTTTCGGACAGAAAACACTATAAAATTGCATTATTTAATCTGAAAATAACCAGAATGAACTGAAAGATTAATTTAAATCAAATCTAGTGAATAAAATTGACAAATAACCAAAGTTTAGGCATTCATATAGTGAAAATGTAAAAGTGCACACAGGATGTGAAAAATATTTGAACAATGTTAAGGATAATATTATATGGGCTAAGAGTTTAATTGAAACTGAAGGAAACAGTTAGTTAATTATTGGTAGTTGAACGGTTAACATGATGTACGTTTGATAACGTGGATAACCTAACCTATAATCGTCATACAAAGCGAGTGTATAGTGAGTTATTGTGAAATCGCGAGTGACTTGTAAAATACTTCTGAAACTATCATATTATAACAGAAACGATCAAGTAACACTCCATAACACAGAACAATATAAATCTACTCCGAAAAACACCATAAAACACTAGAAAACTGTATAATACATTAAACCAAATTAGTGACGGAATCGGAGAAAGTGTTTGACTTATAATTACACAGACATACTAAATACAACCCAGAATCACTACACCAGTCACTACACAACATATAACAAGAGATTTGCAGACACAAGAACAGGAATATTGCGTCAAAATACATTATTTGGAATGCAGCAGGAACGAGCAACATTTTGATCAACTTGACGGCGGCCATTTGCTTTGACGATCTCAGTGCCTTCTTCTTTGTTCAGCACAGCTGTTTGGTGAAAACAATTATTATATTTACAATTTATTATTCAATGTCTGTGTTTATTAATAACTATTAATTTGATTGTAACGTTATACTTTTTAACTATTAGCCCGATTTCTCTGACTTTGGTAATAACTGGCTGTTTAAAGAACCCTATATAATTTTTATAACATATACTTGTAACTTTTTTCGATATCCTGAGAATCGATACTAATCGATAAGAGTCAATATTGCTGTTACTTAATAAAACATTAATACTTTTCAATACTTAATAGTTCTTTATTTCTTCAATAATACTAATTACCAATAATATAATTCTAATTGATAATCTACAAGGACTTTACCACCCGTAAGTGAAGATAACCTAAAAAATAGAAAGGTAAACAAATATCGATTGGTTTACAGACAGTCTTATGAGTGGTGATAGATTATTTAAATTATACTAAAACTTTAATAAAAATTTTCAGAAGAGCATTACACTGTTTAAAACTTCACAGCCCTATATTAATTAATTGATCCTAATTAATTAATTAATAAAATTAAAATTTTTTTTTATTATTTTTTTTTTATAAACATAATTTTT